>CM021109.1:469767684-470007475 GCA_007115665.2 Sequoiadendron giganteum
GAGGAAACAAACACATAGTCCACTTCTTTCACAGGAGGCAACAAGATGAAACCACATCACAAGGTCACTCCATACAAGGAGACACGGATCCCATAATCCGCTCCTAAACCAAGGAGGTGCAAACATCCCCGTTCGTGAAAACCGGGTAAAACTGAAAAGACGCCATGCACTACCCAAGGGAAAACAACTAGATGGCATAAAGATTCAACAACCCTTATCCTCTAAGATCTTCTGGAAGACTTATAATTTAGGACCAACACTAAATCCTAAAACCAACAATGCAACTTGACGACATAGCAACAAAAGCATTCAAGTCATCAATCAAATCTAATATTTGGATTTCCTAAATCCATACTCATTCAATAGGTAGTGTTGACAAAGTCAAAGACACGATAACTAGATCATTTAAAATAATCATAACCCCTATTTCCCTTTTTATTATTGGAAATCTAAAACAAATAAACTTACTTCCCTTTACCGAACACAGAGAATTAGATCCTTTAAGATAATCATGAGGAAGATACTACTTTTGGATATACTAAATCCATATCTCTTTCATAATCCAATCACAATGATTCAATTAATCTAAATAGAAATTAATAAATAACATAATTGATTGCCTCATCAATAAAACAATTTCTTAATTTACTTTTAAATCGACACAAATCCATGCAAGTAAACTCTTTCCATTTCCTAACCAAATCTTACGTCTCATTCAATATTCTATTTAAAACATTCAGTCACTTTAATATAATAACATATTGTTTCTCACAATTAAATTTTAAATTATGCATTCTTTAAATCAAATATTTAACTCCTTCAATTAAGCTTAAACATGTCATTTTAAAATAAACAATAATTTCTCCATACGTTTATAATTTTAATTCCACAAATCTAATATACAAATTTTATTTAAAATAATATAAATAAATATAATACTTTAATATTATAAATTATAATATAAAATATTATTTAAATAATATTTTAATATTATAATAACAATACATAAAATATTAATATTTATAAATATCAATTTATTATTATTTTATTTTCAGATCAGTCATGGGAAAATAACTTAACAGCAGTCTCATGTTTCAAGCATAACTCAAAAACTACGATCTGGGTATTTACGATTTTTGGACAGGAATAAGAAAATTTCAAAATGCAAAAACCTTTTAAATTTGCTAACAACCCAGTTTGTGAAATTGAAGTTATAGGTGACGCAACCAGACCATTTTACCATGAAAAATATAATTATACTGCAGATTTAAAAATCCGTTTTTTTATAATAAACAGAAGGTTTCATTTTCTAAAAACATTCTAAATGCATTGTTCAATCTCTATGTTTGATTTCAATAACAACAAAATCGATTTCCCCAAATAATTTAAATTCAACTAAGGTTTTCATAATTTTCACTCAAGAATTTTCACAAGCAAAGGTTGTAAATTTGTTTAATTCTTTTCTTCTAATATCAAATTTGTTTTCTAAACAGATTTAACAAACAAATCTTTAATCATTACTATTTTAAAGAAAAACAATCAAGAACAATAAAACACAAAGAGGAAAACCTAGTACAAGAAGCTATAGGAAGAGATGAATTTCTGATGCAAGCCTCCTCCAAAGATTTCTTGAATTTTCTTCGATGTTCCAATGAATCCAATCCAAAATCCAACAAATGCAAACAATCTTTCCTTCAATCAATTCTACAATCAAACTTTCTTGAAACCCTTGTGCAAATTTTCCAAAATTTCTTCCCTGCTGTAAAAATGTATTTTTCTAAAAACTTTCTACCCTAAAATTAAAACATATATTCTTATAAATCAAAAATACCTAATTCAACCCTAATTCACATTACATGCAAATTAGATATTTCAATTTCAATTTCACTTTCAATTTCAAATTTCAATTTAAAATGCAATTTCAAATAATAAATTAATTTCCAAAGTTGCAACCAATTTCCCAAATAAACATTTACTTACAATTTCTAATTTAATTCCCACACGTTGAAATTAAATTCCAAATTTAATTTTAATTCTTTTATTTCCTTTCATTCTCTTGTATCACGTTTAATTAATTAATTTAATTATTTAATAACTAAATTCAACCCCTTGGATCAAATTTAATTAATTAAATAAATTAAATCTAATTAATTAATTTAAATATAAACTTTTATCCACATTGCATTATTTAAATTAAATAACCATCAACATGATTTAAATGCAATTATTCTAAATATCTATTTCCAAATAAAAAATTCTTCAGAATTAAATAACATCAAAGCAAGACAAATAATGACTCGACACACACAACTGACGACACACTAAGGCTAGGGCGTAGACTTGACACATGTTACCTAGCTACTATCTCTCGTTCAACTTAACCGTTGGATCGACACGCTCAAACCTGTGAAGCCAGGTGGAGTCGATGTCATGTACCTGCAATCCTGCAACCAAGTAAACAACATCATACAATATATCCCGCATATAATACACACCGTGAAGAAGGAATTACAGATTCGTAGGGCGCTCGCAAGCGAGTGATGCGAAACCGTCCTCTTCACCAATACACTCATCGAAACTGACACTTCCATCATAATTCCAATAGTCTCATAATAACATCTCATGTTAACTCTATAACATCATTAATCCATAACGCATGTGAAACAATAATTAGATAACTACATCCCACAATAATAGTGATCAAAACATCATAACAAAATGTATCCAGTATCAAAGTAACTGCAACCAAACATAGCATAAAGCAACTTGAACAAGAATCAAAATGGAGGGGTATTACAAGAATGGTCAAGGAGTTAAAGGGGAATCCTACAAGGTGGTTATCGCCTGAAGCAATGCAATTTTTGAGCTACTATGGCATCCATTTGATCTAATTTTAGAGATTCTCCTACATTAGGGTTGGTGGATATGTAGGATTTCTGATCAAATTGCCTAAATATCCTGAAGAAAAATGGGTACTCATTGAAGTAAGAAGGTAGTTGGCTGATGTAAACAGGTTGTGTCAAGGTAGGAAAAGGTTAACAACTCACTTTCCTTTGGTTTCAGTTCTTACAGTTGTCAATCAATGTCTAATGCCCTATATATCAAAAATGAATCGTCTAAGTATAATTTTCTTTCATATGAGGATTAAGTTCCTTTCAATTCAAAAGATTATATTAAGAATAATATGAAATTAAGCCCTAATTTCTATCACCAACCTAGCCTTGAAGGTTCTTGGGATGATTGTTTTGATGAGTATGAAGATAGGAAAATAATTTGGATGAGGTTGTCAGTGGAACAAATAATAATTTATGATTTGAAGTGGTATTTACAAGGCATTGTGGAAGATGGGTCTGACATGGAAGACCTAGTGTATACTGAATTAATAGAAAACTAGCCTATCCTTGCCATGGATTAGAGTGATATTGAGAAAGAGACTATTGAGGCAAAGACTGTATATGTTTTGACTAGAGCATGAGAGTGGATGACCAAGAAAAGAACTGAACAGTCCCATCCTCACACCAGGTCTAAAGATTCATGACCCATTAAGGGCACTTCTTAAGCTTCTGCAAGTGGGCAATCAACTGGTAATTTTTCTTAGTTATTACCATCAGGGCCTCAAGAGGATGGTGGTGAGGATCCACCAAACAAGAATATGTTTTCACAAACTTGTGGTAAAGATATCTTAAACCTACCTATTTTAGAAAAAGGAGAATGAAGAAGATGAAGAAGAAGAGGGTTTGGAAACCCTAAATATCAACTCCTCTCCCTCGCAGGATGAATCACCTATTAGAGAGGTAAGTGCATCCTAGAAGCCACAAGCAGTTGCGTCTACAGAGGGCACTCCTCTAGTTACTAGGATGTTGTTCAAATCTCCAGGTCTTAAGGGAACTAGGGTCTTAGTGACTCCAGCCTAGTTAGAAGGCTCTTTGTCAAAGAAAAGGAAGGCTATATAACCTATTTTACCCAAGTAGGATATGGTGGGCCAATTTTTATAGAGGAATTCAACCCCAAAATCAAAAAAGCTAAAGACTACTACTAGGTTGATAGATGATTCAGAATCATGATGCCTCCAAGTAGAGATTGTGCACCCTTTGGTGCAAAAGGATGTTACTCAAGAAGTAGTAGGTGATTTTGAAGTGAACAAATTTGAACTTGGTCCTCCTACCAAAGATGGAGACGTTCATATTTTTTAGGTGTTTGCGGTCAAAATGGTTGAGAGATCAAAAAAGATAAAGAAAGTAAAAAATGAATTAAAAGCCCAGGTCAAAGACTTGACTGAATGTCTAAGGTCTATCTTTGAGCTTGTTCCTCAACTACTATCTTAGGTTGATTCCTTTGTAGAATCTCTAACTTTGGTTGGCAAAGAGGCTATGATTAAGATTAAAATTTTCCAAACCCTAAGTAAGGTTGTTGATGATTGAAGCAAGTCTTTGATTAAAAAGGGAAGCTTTATCATTTCCGAATCCATAAAATGCTTCCAAGAAACAAATTCCTTGAAGACCACTTTGGGGGAGGAGATCACTATGATTGAAAAAGAAGAGAGGTTATGGAACAATTATCAAACTGAATTGACACTAATTATAAGTTCGGATATAGAGAAGTTAGTTACATAGCAGGTTATACCTAATGCTTCTGACACCCGTTACTTGTCATGCAATAAAGGGGTGGAATGGAAATTGAAAATTGCTAAGCAAAGTTTGTAGAAGCTTAAGGAAATCATTGATGAGTGTATTATTGTTTCAGAAGAAGCACTAGGCCCCTTGGTGGATCTTGAGTTACTCTGGGATAAATATGAGGTTAGGAATGATATATACACCAAGGGTCTGATAAAAAGTTTCCATAAAATGGTTAAGGAAAAACTTGATTCACCTTTGCTCAATGTTGAGCACTTACAAAAACTTAGCGAGTTACATTTGGTTGCATCCCAAGTAATCGATCTCATGAAGTTTTGTGAATGCCACATGGAAAAAGATAAGGATAACCATTTGACGTGGAAGGTGAGGATGAAAAATGTGACTATTCCTCAGTATAAAGAGCCATTACACATCCTTAAAGCTTTCCAAGTCTGGTGAAAGAAACCCTTGGTGAACCTAGAAGCTAGAAATGAAACAACACTATCATAATGGCTTAGTTTTCTTTTCTTTTAGTTATTTTTATTATCATATTTGATCGGCTATGGACATGAAAAAGCTAGTTACTCACCTACCTATTTAATTGTATCTATTTTCATATGCTCTCTCTAGACACTTTGTAACTACTCAATACTATATTTTGTTGTGAATACAATTACTGTTTGTCTGTGTGCATTCAGTTGTGAAGTTAATTTGAGTTCTTGAATCTTTATATTTTGTAGAACATACTAATGCAATAACTTATCTTTGCGTAATAAATGTTGTTTTCTTCATATTTGGTTTCATTTCTCAAATGGTATTGGGTATATATTTTTTTCTTGAATAGTTTAATTGAAATTGGTCTTTGTGCTAATATTTCTTACTTGTTGGGCCTCGCACTTGATATTTAGGAATTTTCCTGATATTGGGTATACCTTTTATTCTTTTTGGTTAAAAGCATACATGAGATATATTTAATTCTAAGCATTTTAATTCATTAAAAATCTTGTGAGGGAGTTGTACCTCGACAAAATTTAGAGGATATGTATCTTTGTTTAAAAGTTGATATTCAGAGTTGTTTGGTTAATTCTGAAACCTTTCAGGTATAAAATCATTATATCTCAAGGTGCCCAATCTATTAGCCAACATAATGAGAATACAACAAACATAGAAATTCATAGGAAAATTTAGACTATAGGAACAAATTGAGCAAGAAACTGTGCACTTGACATATGAGTTTGATCTGATTTCTAAGGACCAAGTTACCCTAGGTGACTATGTCCTAGTAGAAGGATCCCAGATCTAATTTCATAGTCCTCTAGTACCAGATCAAAACCTTCTTTTGATTCTTATTGAACTGCCAAATATTTTTGTGACTAAGTTTTTATTTGTTGTCAAGATTTAGGGTTTGAATACAATAATGAACAGTTGACCTTCAAACTTCTTCCAATCTTCTTCATATCTAAGGGTAAAAGTACAAATTTGTGTCACACTTTTAAAAATGGCCAACACTAATCCAACTTTTAAACTTGAATCACTAAAAAATGACATTTATGTTTTGCATTTAGCCAACAATTTTAGTTGGAAAGTTGTGGACATATCTATCTTATCTAAAGCGAATCTTACAAGATCATATGTTTGACCAAATATTATTTTTAGTTAGAAATACTTAAATTCACTTGTGTTGATAAGTTGATCGAAAGTGTGACACAAATTTGTACTTTTACCCCTAAAACCTACATATTCAAAGAGAGAAGAAGGGTTGTGCCATTTAGGGGCTTTCCTTGGTCAAACTTTATGTTAGTGTTTCCATTTCCACAATGACAATGTCAATGATAGAAATCTTATCCTTTTGAGGGATATGGATAAATGATAAAAATGAATGATGAATCGATAATGGACTACAACTCACCACCCTCTGATGGATTCTTTGAAGGGAGAAATTCATACAAATCACCTCAATTATTGAATGTTGTTGGCTTGATTTTCTTGGAGACCTACAAGAGTTAGTCTTTACAAGTAATATGAAAACATAAACATGAATAAACTCACATATACTTCTACATGATGCTTTGCTATTGAATTGTTGTAGACATGGAAAATTGACCGACACACTTGATCCTGACTACTAACATCGCTTCATCCTGAATCACCTTTTCAACTTATCATCACTTTTAATCCCTTAATTAAATAAATCATTATTTATCTGATTAAGTCATTCTTCCCTGTTGATTAAATTAATCAATTTAATTTAATTAACCCTAAGTCTCTATTCATTTAAATAATTCATTTTATTTAAGTTAAGTCGCTAAATTCCTATTAAATAAAATAAATTAAACCTTATTTAATTTAATCTAATATCATCCCCTTTAGTTAAATAAATCAAATCATTTATTTAATTAAACCTTTCTTCTCAATTTTGATTTAAATCAATTCATAAATTGTCACATCCCCCAATCTCCCATTAAATTAATTAACATTTGATTAATTTAATCCTAATCCATGTCACATCCTCTAGAGAATGCAACTTGCACAATAAATCATTTATTTTGATTTATTGAATACCTATTTTCTCTCAACATGGAATAAAAGGGGAATATTCCTCCAAATTTGAAAATCCCTCCAAGTGGATTTGTACATCCAACAAAGCATTCACTCCTCTCTTACATGTCCTTGTGCATTGAGCCAAGTGGCATTTAAGTCATTTTTCTTCCCTCTTCAACAAATCATTTCACAAATTTGAAATCCACCTAATAACATTTATTGGCTCATTCATCAAAATGTGCTCAAACTTCACCCATTCACATCTTGAAAAGTGGCGCTTGGCCAATGGATGATTGAATGATCCCACATTGCTCAATATTTCTCATTCTTCCAATTTTGAAATCTATAAATAATAGGCTCTTCTCCTCAATCTTCATCCACAATTTGAGAGTAAAGTCATAATCTTTACATTGAAAAAAACTTCATAAATTTTCTTGAGAATTTGTCATCACCATAGCTAAGTTATTGCAGGTTTTGTCAAAAAATAATCTTGTTCTTCATCAACAAAGTGGATCAAATCATCAAAGAGCTTACAAAGGAGTTGGGAAAGAGCCAATTTCGACACATAATTGGCACCAATTCCCCCATGGGATTAAGTGTTTGCATTGCTTGAATATAATTTGATTTAGTTTTTTGTTTTGTTCTACATTTCATTTCTATCTTTGAACATTGTAGATGAATTTCATAGGGAATCCTCATTCATACCTACATTTGAATCTAATTATGTGTTTGTTTGCTCTATTTTTTGCAGGTATAGGATTGGGGTTCACAGTTGTCATAAATATTTGAAAATTTTCTCTTGAATTGCTTGATAATTTTCTTTATAATAATTCTTGCTCAAATTTTCCAATTAGTTTTCAAATGATGCAATGAGTAAGTATTTATATGCAATTATTCTAATTTCCTAAAAATTAAATCCCGATAGCTAACATTGGAGATTTGAAGTTCAAATAATAAAATGCCACCTCTAACATATTCAATTTTGGAGGAAAAATAGGGGGACTAAGTCACCCTAGGTGACTATGTCCCATCCCTATTTTGTGGGACTTAAGGTATCAAGGACACAATATTAAATGAATGTTTTTTTTTCTACTTGTAATTTATCGGTAAATGTTAAATTGGGCCACAAAATGCATAATTTAGGAAATTAGGTGATTGATTAGGTCCATGTACTTAGGGGGGATTAAAAGATATTATGAGATTGTCATGGCTAACAAATTATGATGCTATATTTTTTATATGCACTATGTTTGAAGTCTTGATTGATAGATTGATTGAAAAGCATCTATAACTTTCAAACCATTATCTTTTTCAAATGTGAAAAATGCATCACACTCTATGCTTCACTAGCTATAGGTTTTAAAAAATAAATTTGAATTTCATATTTTTTGGACCAAATTTGGTTAGAAAGAAAGTTATTTTTTAATATTTTTAAATATTCCTAGCAAAAAAATCATAACTAATTATTTACTTAAAAAAAAACTGAAAAAGAATATATCACATCTAGGCATGTGTCATTTACTTATATTTAAATATATTTCTTGCTCATACTTAGGTTGGTCAAATGACACCCATTTTTTATTTTTTTCAAAATTTATAATAGTGTTTCATTGAAATTTCAAATTTCACCAAAAAAATTATCCTAGAAATTACATTCAATTTTCTTCAAATTCTATTCCTACATAATTGCTAAACTATGTTAATAACCCATTCAAATTTTAATGTGAGTTTTCTTATCTACTTTTTTGTATTTCCATTGCCAATTAGAGGTGTAGTTTGGACCATCATGATATTTCAATCACACACTTGGAAGTTCTTTAGTAGGCATACCTCAACCATATGACCAAGACCGTCATTGTCAAACATGTTGTAGAGAAATTAGATTGTCATATAGATGAATAAATATTTGCTATTACTTTTTTGAAGCAAGATTTATTTTAAGAAAAAAATTCTTACATGAGTGAAACTATAAATATGCACATCTCAAGGTGATTGTAGATTCCCTACTATTTAGCATACCTAGGGTTCATAAGTATAACCCTACTATGAATAAATCTAGCTTGGGTGATTGGTTTCAAGATGAATGTTAAAAAAATAATGTTTAGAGCTCATAAAAAGGTCAACCCACAATTTTATGTACTAAAAATAATATATTTCTTATAATTCTAATTAGGTTCCTACTTAAAAGCCTCTTACAAATTATTCCTACCATGTAGTTAAATGAAAATTACTTAATGATAGTGCATATTTGAAAATTGTATTGTGTTTCTGAATTATATTTGATCACTCTAGCATTATCAAGGAAAATATAAAAAATCTACTTTAGAGGACCCTATAAATAGATTGAGTAAAATTTTAGTCATGGAAATTAAAGAGAGTCTTGTTCCATAGTTTTTTATTAGAGGTAAACAAGTTTTGAAGGGGCCGCAAAACCCTTTACCAAAAAAGAAAGTTGTATCAAAAGATTACTAAACTAAAAATTCAATTGCCAAAACACAACAAGACAACACCTCGACAGTAGCCAAAAAGTAGAAACCAAAACACAAAACTACATATTCTTCAGGATATCTGCAACTTCCATGTCACTCTCGATAGTCTTCTGATGAGCATCCATGACTTCAAACATATCTTTGGCAGGAACCCCAGCTTGCATCTTAGTCTTATTGTGAGTTCTAATATCGGTCCCCAAAAAATTTACCTCATTAACCAAAACATCATGCGAACCAATATCCTTATCAACCGAAGCTTCCTCCGCCACCTGTCTTTCACCAACATCTTTCTCACCAGGAGCTCCCTCCATTTGTTTCTTGGCCTTCTCATTGAGATTAGAATGGACCTTAGCCTCATACCTCATAGCAGATTTAGTCCCTTCACCAAACTTATTCAATTTGATGCCAACCCTTTCCATCTGCTCTTCCAAGTTCATAATTATTTATTCAAAAATATGCTTCATCTTCAGCATCTCCTCAGGAAAAATTTTCAAGGAGTCAAACACCTCATCAACTTGAGTCTGAAAATAGGACTATGAAGAGTCCCCAAATTTTCTCATAGCACCTTGAACCCTCAAATTAGTAATGTTGAGCTCATGAAAAACCCATTTGAACAATCTAAACAAGGAAATGGTTCCATCCTTAGCCATACCCAAAACATTGGGCGATTCCTCCCGATCAAATTTAAAAACATCCCTAGCCTCCACATCACCCTCCTAGGAAATACTATTCTTATCCCAGCTCTCACAGACCTCCTTACCTTTAGCCCCAACCACCAGAATTTGGATTTTTCAAAGAGAGCTAACAATTTCCTCAACCACTGTCCTTCTAAACTTCTTCTCTATATCCACAATAGGGGAAACCAAAGCCTCTTACCCGCCACCAATTTTTAGAGGAGAAGCAACATGCTTCTCCTAAAAAGGGATACCAGACCTTATAGCCATTTTATTTCTACTACTCTTCTTCCTCTTAGACCTCGAAACAAGGGGAGTTGGGGACACATATTCAATAGCTTCCATTAAATCTTTCAAGATGGAAGAGGGAGCAACAAGCCTAGTTTTACAAGGTTTTTCACCAATATTTCCCTCACTAAAAGTCTCATAATCCTTCAGGTCAGGACCAAAATAACCTTTATCACTCTTCCTTGGGGTAGGAGGTTGTGAAACCAATTCCATAGAGGCCTAAGAATTAGGAACATAATCCTCATCCTCATCAGACTCATACTCCTCCTCCAAAACCATTTTCTTCTTTTTCCCTTTCAAATTCACTTGTTCTTCCTCCGACATAGTCTCATGTTCTAAGGCCAACTTCTATTGCTTACCTTTAGGAGCCATTGCAAGCTTCTTAGGAACCACACAATCCTTGGCATAATATGTAATCAGTAGAATCAAACCAACATGCAACGAAATATTCTTAGGATTCATTTTGTGATCCTTAAGACCATACTCCAAAGAAGCCAAAAGATAGAAAGGAAAGGATATTTTCTTCTTATGACAAAAATGATTCAAAAGAATAAAATGATAACCATTAATAGTAGGGAACCAAAATTCTAAGGTAATGTACCTCATCAATTCCTCAACAACATCGCCCCATAGGGATTTGATGGAACTGTGTTGATAGCCTCCACTCTTAGCTTACTTGAGCTTTTGTTCTTCACCCCCTTTGAAGAAAATCTAAATTGCAGCTTTAGATTAATTCTTATCTTTGTATACCTTTTTACCTTTGAGGAAAGACCAGTAATGTTCACAATGAAATCCTCATTAACCTCAAATTTTGTTCCACCCCATTTCAAAACCTTGTTATTCCATCCTTTGACAAATGAGGTTGTAGCCTGCGGGTTATTCCCATGGAGCCACTCCAAGTATGGAGTAATCCCACCCTTATGAAGTGTTTTCCACACCTCATTCTTGATCTTCAAGGTATCATAAGAGAAAGTCTCTACCTTGTTTCAATCACCTCCCATGATCACAAACTTAGAAAAACCAAATAGCTTGAGAACTTTGCAGACAATTAAGAGAAACCTCGAGAAAGGAAGCCAGGAAATACCCACAATTTGTGTGACAACAACATGATAGTAGAGGGACATAATTATCCTTGAAGGTCACCCCATATGGATATTACTAAAATTACCATAAGCACAATCACAATCCAACTCACCTTCATTTCAAACAATAATCAGCCATGTGAAAAGGGTCATGTGAGCCTAGACCATGATGAATCCACCATCCAACTTAACAATTTTGGTAATCATGGTTAAGACAAGAAAGAGCCTCAATAGGAAGGGGGTCATCCACATCCCACATCCTAGAGTCACTAACACCAAAGTTAGCAAAGACATCCGCAAGGCTATTCCCTTCCCTAAAAATGTGAGAAATATAAAACTCATCAAAAGAGATTAAAATTTCAATGGCATCCATAATAAGGGATTCAACACTCCATGAGGGGACAAAAGACTTCTTCAGATTTTTGATAATATTTAAAAAGTCTCCCTCAAGCCACACCTTTCTATAGCCTTTATATTGAGCCATCTTGTTCTATAGTTTGTACACATTGCAAAGTCAATATAAGTGTTAGTATTGAGCAAGTTATGAAGTTTTAACTATTTTTTTTATTGTTGTTATATTTTTTCTTGTTGAGAAGGTTACGTATTAGTTAGAATCATATGAATTAGTGCTTCTTATATTCTTTCTAATAATAGATTATTTAATATAGAAAATTTTAGACCGTTACAATTTCACATTATTTTTTGGACCCACTTTGATGTTTGTATCTCCTAGCATATTTTTAGGCTCATTTAGACCTTGCATTAGCCTTTAACATCCATGGTGTTTTTGTCACTTAGAAGTGAACCCTCATAATTTTTTAAGAACTCAACCTCTAGTGAAACATGGGATGATCTTCTTGAGTGTAGGCTCAGATGATAGAGATCAACCTCCATAGAGGGTTGGTTCACTTTGAGACTTCACCTAATTAACCTATCCTACTGTTGCATATTGATAAATCACCAAAATATTTTTAAACTCTCATATCAATTATTTCTATCTTTTCTTTAGGAAGCATGAATTTTTTGTTTGGTATCTCCCCTATAGTAGGCTATTAAGGTTTAAGGAGCATTTTTCCTTTCCTAAGTTGAATAATCCCATAATATATAAAAATAATGTCAAACATATTGTCAATGTAGAGTATATAGGAGTGGCTATTCAATTATTTTGAGATTCACTACTAGATGATTTAGAAAATGAGGTTGTGTCATTATGTTCATTTAGGATTGACCCTTGATAGGAATAAAAAATAGGCCAATACCCTTCAAGTGGTAAATTTGGTTCTATGGTGGATTCGAAGGTGGTGCCATGTTTGAAGGATACCATCATTATTATGGTTGAATAGGCCATTGAGGATTGGTCCATTCATAAGATCCCCACAAAGAAGTTCCTCCTTGTTGTGGAATTAGTGGATTGAGCCATGGTGTTGTCCAAGAGTCATTATTTCAATTCATTTCTTGATGCCAAGAGGATTGGTTATATGAAAAAAAATTATCCTTGTGTCATCCCACGTAGTTTAAATCTTTTTCAACTAGATGAAAAAATTTATTTGCATTTTTAATTTCTTGTAAGATCTCATATTTATCTAAGGAATGGTTTTTATCATAGACCTATAAATTCAACCATGTATAAAGAACATTGTTTCAACATATGTGAGTTCATACATATGGAGCAATAAATGGAAAAGTATTTTTTTACCTTTGTTTCTAGTTTGTGTTCTATTCAATGTGGTGTTCAATTAGACTAGGATATTAGATTTAAAATTTGTGAGTTCTTTCACTAATTATCCTATTTCATTTTAACCCTCTATTACGCTAGCTTTTTAGATCCCTCCTTTGGTTCACATATTTTTTGCATGATTAAAAGATGTTTTTGGTTCCTTTGGTATAAGTAATCCTAATCTATTTAAAGGAAAATGTACTTATAGACTAATCTAATAAAATAAGTTCAAGTGTTTAATCTAAGAATATTTTTTTATATTAAATTGAATATATTAACTATGAAATAGAAAATGCTTATATTAAATAAAAACTAACTTGAAATAAAAATGATTATGCTGAATATAAAAGACTATATAGAGAATGAAAGGCATAAATAAAATAACAACAAATAAAATGTCAATAGTAATTTTATTATTTATTATTTTTTTGTATTAGAAATAGAGTATCAAAATATGTACATTCACCGTCTAGCAGATTGTCATATCTTAGCATAGTGGATACAAAATGCCTTTTGTAGAAATTTAACCAAGAGTCTTACTTATACTGCCTACTTGATATGACTTTGGCTTCAATAATGTTTCAAAGGTTACATGTAGTTACAAAATATGTTATACAAAAATATAGATAGTATATATGCTAGATCAAAGAAGACTAAACTATGGAGTTTTGTTCATTGTAGCTTTGGTTGCATTCTTCCATATCCTCCCAGTTATGCTCCTTGATTGGTAGTTGCTCATTATATCTAACTTCTTCAATAGTTGGGTTATTTCCGTCATTTACATGGAGCCTAACATGACAAATTTTCCTTTGTTAATTTGCTCTTCCTCCTGCCAATTCATTAAATACTCTTTAGAACTCCCTTAGTTTCTTAAGGAATGTTTATGAGTCTTCATGGTTTTGATTAAGGGGGAAAAATAGGTTTTGAATGGACCCAAAACCATTAACAAGTAGGTTTTGACGGAGACTCGAAACCCATACAAAAAGACCAAGCTACAAAGGCATAAAACACAAACAACCAACAACAAACCAGAAGAAAATTATAAAATAAATAACAAGAATACACAAATTTGTACCAAATAGAAAAGGCTTTAATGGGGTCCTTAAACCCAAAACAAGGGAACTTGCATCCAAGAACTTTTTGAAATGGCTAGGTAACCATCAAATTGAAATAGCCAGACTGCAACACTACACTTATTAGCACCAACCAGTAGCACACTTCCTAAAACATCTAGGTAACCATCAACCTATATTGGCTAGATTGTAGTACAACATTTATCAGCACCAAAACTTCCTGAGATAGTCATGCAACCAACAATGTGTGACATCTAAATAACAAAATCACACATAGCAACATGTCTCCAAACCATTGGCTGAAATGGCCAAATCATAAAAATCCAACTGATTAGAAAAACTAGAGCCCATCAACACCCCCTCTCTACCTCTATAGGAGTAGTCACCATTGAAAAAAAAGCTGCCACTATAGAGGAAGTCCACCCAACCCGCATTCCACCTCCATAGGAATGGCCTCCACCTCAATATAAGATGCATTGGAGAAAAATCATAGAAGAAGTGTGAAAAAACCACCACACCAACAACACCCATCTCGACCTCAATAGGTGAAGTTTCCAACTCCATAGGAGAGGTCTCCACCTCTTTGAGTCTTCATGGTTATGATGCCATGTGTATCCATATTTCACCTCTTGTTTTTTGACAATGACAATTCCATCCCCAACTAGTCTCATGAACTTGGCCATTGAGATCTCCATGGTGACTGTAACCTGCAAAACAATGTCGAGAAATGTGAGTCTTTTGGAAGACTCAGTAAGTTCCCTCTTACAACCCTTAAACTTATCCTCATTCCTTGCCTCTATATATGTCATAAAATTTCAGTAGACAAGCAATCCCAAAACAATTTAAATTTTTTATTAAGTTTCCTATCATTAATTATCACTTCATCCCATTTAATTCTAGCATCTTTATCCCAGATCATAACGTCATTATAGAAAAAAATTCAAACTTCTTTTGCATAAAAACAATAAAAAATTATGCACTTCATAGTTTCAAGAGTTCTACAAATGTTACAGATATGAACATCATTATAATTAGTTTTAAAATGAACTTTATGAAAAATTATTAACCATGTCTAAAGCAAGCCTTCTTGGGCTCCTTAACATTATGCCAAAAATAATTGAAAACTTTTTTCTAACTTTTATCAAACAAAGAAACACCCCAACAATTATTAAGATGATCAGAAATAGAAATACCAATGGCTAAGGTTTTATAAAAAAAAAATCTTTAATCTCAAGAAGGGTAGAGCCATCTTTCCAAATGAAGTCATTGGATAACTCTAAATCCTTATCTGTGCATAGGGGGAAACCGATCCCTTTACATGCTTCTTGGAGGGTATTATATGTTATATTTGAATCTAGCAAACTGAATTTAGAGGCCAAATTGTTCCAAATTTTTAATTTCCCATTGGACAAAATACCTCTAAATATAAGGATGCCATTTTGAGCCCATTTCTTAGTAGAGAATCCTTGTAATAAAGCTAGGGGCTTGGATTTATGCTCTAAGTTCCACCATGGAACTATATGCTTGATATTTATTATTAGTGTGTATAGATATTTTACCATTATTGGCCTCCACATTATGCTTAACTAACTCCCAAGCCTTCTATAGACTTCTAAAGACCAAGGAATTAGTTGGGGACATAGGGTGTTTGCTAATGAGAATATCACTTATTGTTATCATTTTCCATGCCTTAGCTTGTTTGGGAGTAGCGAATTGGATTTTATTTCTTACTCAAACCTTCCAAGGTTCATTTCCCACCAGGGCCTTAACTATCCATTTATCTGCTAGTACAATACCATGTAGCCTTAGATCCTTCAAGCCAATACCACCCTACATTTTATCAATGCAACACCACTCCCATTTTATTGAAGGATTTTTTTTTCCTTTTCCATCCAACTAAAAGAAATTAATCTTCTTCTATATTTCATTGACCTATTAGTTGATAAAAATCCATACAGAAGAAAAGTATATGTTATAAGAAGAAAACTCTTTTTGGAATACTCGTGTTCTGGTTGCCAAAGATAGGTCTACCTATTCCATCCTCCAATTTTTTTTCTCAATTTTTGATTTGATCCATAACCACATTTCCTTTAGTAGGTTGGGATTTACTACAAAGGGGATCCCGAGATACCTTACTTATTTGTGGGGACCCCCCCATTGGAAATCATATTTCTTATCCCACTTAGGGGGGAACTCTTGCCATCTTAAGAGGATTGATTTAGCATTAGAGATTTTTTCACTTGATTCTTGGTAGAACAATGATTTATTTTCCATTAGTGAGAGCATGTTGTCTTCTTATAATTCTAAAAAGATTGCAGTATCATAAACAAACTAGATGTTGATAACATCATTTTAATCCAAGAGCCTTATACCTTTGACCCTAGGTGACATGGTGTGTGCCCTCAGTAAATAATGTAAGGCATTTGATGCACTATAATGTCCCCTTTCTAGTCACCACCAGGAGATTGATTATTGTAGCCTTTATTTATTCCCGAGGCTAAAATTGGAGAAATAAGGGAAGAAATTATTAAATTAATTATTTATAAAGTCATATCAAAAGGCGATTTTATATTTAATTAATTTAATATTAAGTGACTAAACAAAATAATAAATCATAAAGTCAATTAATTAAATAAAATAATTTTTATTTTAGAAGCTTCTTGGAGATTTGATGAAAATTCTATATAAGGAGCTTTTGCCTTTGCATTTTGGCATCTTGGTTGTTGACATCTTTTCTACTACATTGGTGAGCTTGAATGCTTAGCAATTTTCCTAAGGGTTTGAATACTCTAAGGTGTCAAGTTTGATTGTGAAATATCAACCTTAGCTGGATATTTGGGGAAGTTACATCAGACTTTCTACTTGAGCTTCATTGGCAGAATTTTGTGGCCTTTGGCTAAATTTTGGAAGAAGTTTATTGTGAGAATTTTGGTACAAATTGTTGGAGAATTTTGCTATCAAATTCAAGTCAGAATTTTCAGATAATAAGGGTCAAAAAGCAAGCTTGGAGAAGCTTGATTTTGATCGTAGTTCCCTATAGTGGCTATGATTTTATTTATGCATGATGGTGCATCATTTTTTAAGGTTAGGTGTCACTTTTTGAAGGATTTTAGAGGTGTAAAAGGCTGCCAATAATTTAATTTTAATCTGCACATGAAGTATAGGGGCAACAACTTGAAGAGATGTTCACACTTGCATTTGGATACTTCAATATTGCTAGGTAAGGTCTCCATCTCAAATTCAGAAAATTGGAATTCTATAAACCAGGTTCCTTTTGATATTAATCATTGTTGCATTCTCATTTTTTACTGTAATAGGTGTTGCCATCATAGTTGCATATGAGTATTGGATGCCAAGACTCTTGGAAAATTTTGTAATCAACTTGCAAACTCTTAAGTCTTTGCAATATAATATTGGAGGTATAAGGAGTATGTTTTCGATCTATTTGACAAAATGTCTCTCATATGCAATTGCATTACTTTGAATTAGTTTTCATGCCAAGTGTTTGTGAAAATGTCTGCATTTGAAAAATACAAAAAGAGTTGCATTTCATTGTAGATACTTGATTATTTATCTTTGCAATTATTTTCAAGCATCCAAACATAATTGGAATCAAACCTAAAACAAAACAATCAAACTGAAATTTCATATCAGCAAGTTTAGACTTTACTTGCCAACTGTTTGAAAAAATTCCCAAGGAAAAAATTGAAGGGTTTTTGAGTCTAAATCAGCAAGGATCATTACAGTGGTATCAGATCTTAAGTTCATACTAGATTTTAAGGGTTCATGAGTGATAGGGAAAATAGATACGTAGAAAGAGAATAAAAGAAAGGGTCAAAGCATTGGCAGCCACCAGAGGTTCCAAAAGGAGACAGAGTTTTAGATTTCTTGAGAAAACATTGGGAAAGAGAAGAAGAATCAACTAGCAGAATGGGTGAAAGAGGAAGTATCAACCCTAGGAAAGAGGATTCAAGTGATGCACTCTTAAGGGAAAATCTAGCAGAGTAAAGAAGGACAAATCAACATTTAGAAAAAATGATGAATAGGCTGATAAGAAATTCAATTGGTAATAATAACCATACAAATGGAGGTAACAATGGAAATGGATACAATTCAGTCAATAATAACAGGGTTCCTAATCACCATACTACACAAAGTGGAATGAGACCTATGATGCATGTTTTTCTAGCTAGAGAAGAACAACCAGAAGTAAACAATGAACTCACAATACTTGAGCAACATGATCAATTCAAATAAGATTGGGTAGTTGTTGGGTTCCAATAGGATATTTCTCTCAAAGATTATATAGACCTAAGAATCATACATAGACTAGGTAGAGGAAACAAGGAACATCACAATGATCTCAGGAGAAAGGTGGTAAAATTGAGTTTTCCTTATTTTGATGGTTCAGGGAAGACAACCACACAAGCTAGGGTACAAAAAGTGGACACTTATTTTTAACTTAATCCTATGCCTAAGGATGAAGCAATTAAATATGCTACCATACACTTAGATGGTATTGCACATGAGTGGTGGTATCATGAATTAGTCACAATGGGTCATGATTAGATTACTTCTTATGCAAAGTTTATTGAGTGGTTGATTAACAGGTTTGATGTGAAGGATCCATAACTCCATTTCAAGGAGTTAGCATAACTGAAATAGTGGGGTTCATTAGACACATACATTGCTGATTTTCAGAGGTTAGTTGTTCTAGTCACGGATATTTTGGAGAGGATATTGTTGGTCCTATTCATGGATGGTTTGAAGGATCCATTGAGAGGATGGGTTAAGGCTCTCAACCCCACTTCACTACAAGAGGAAATCAAGAAGGCTAGAGATATGGAGTCTAGCAATCAGGACAACAAGTACTCAAGCAATCAAAAGAACAAAAATACTTCCCATACTTCATTTTCTAAGGATAAGGGAAATAAATCTTTATCTAAGGACAACCAGAGAAAGGGAAAATCTTTTGATGACTTCCGCAGGGAGTGTAGAGAGAAAGGAATTTTCTATCATTGTAAGGAAAAGTGAGAAGCTAGAAATCATTGCTTGGAAAAGGGAAGGCTCATCTCATTGAGGTAGTAATATATTGTGAGAGTGAGGAGGATCATGGACATGGGGATGTGGACAATAGTAGTTCAGATGAGGAGCAACCTCATGAGGATGGGGGCAAGAGTATCACTGTTGCTACTATATCAGGCACATCGAGGTTTAACTCTTTTAGAGTTAGAGGATCCATTCAGGGAAAATGTATTGTAGTTTTGATTGATAGTGAGGCCACCCACAATTTTATTGATGCAACATTGGTGGAAGAAAAAAAATTGTTGACCGAGGAGTTTGAAGGTTTTAATGTGATGGTGGTCGATGGGTTTAATATGTCTTACACACAGAGAGTTCCGCAATTGCCTATCACAATGGGAAATTATACAATTACTGATGATTTCTATTTGGTGGAATTAGCTGACACCCATGCTACTCTTGGTATTCAATGGACCTGCACTCAAGAAATACACTCAGAACTTTCAAACCATGGAACTTAAGTTTCAAATTGCAGATGATAGGAGATTGGTGCTTAGAGGTATGACTACTGGAGCACCCAAGATGGTGTTAGAAAAATGTATGGAGAATATTTTCAGACATGGTGACATAGCATGAGCAGTAGAGTGCTTGATTACAAGCAAGGAGACTTCAGATACAAAACAATTATATCACGTTGATATTCAAGAAATGTTGCGGAAACATGATAAGGTTTTTGGAGTGATACCACCAAGGAGGACACTACACAAAGGTTTTGATAACACTATTGAGTTGGAAGAGGGGGAAAATCTAGCATTATTACCCCCTATCATCATCCTAAGAAGTTTAAGTATGAGATTGAAAAGGAAATCAAGGAATTGCTACAAATGGGACATATCAGACCGAGTTCTAGTCCCTTTGCTTCTTCAGTGGTGTTAGTAAAGAAGAAGGAAGGTACAATGTGGGTGTGTATTGATTATAGAAATTTCATTAAGAAAACCATAAAAAATAGATACCCTATACCTAGGATCAATGAGATCTTGGATGAGTTACATGGTTCAGTCTATTTCTCCAAGATAGATCTTTGTTCAGGGTACCACCTGATCAAGGTTCAAGAGTAGGATATCCATAAGACTGTATTCAGGTGTCACTATGGGAACTATGAGTTTTTGGTGATGCCATTTGGATTAACTAACGCACCTGCCACATTCCAGTCATGTATGAGTCATATTTTCAATAAGCAGCTACATAAGTTTCTTCTAGTATTCTTTGATGACTTTCTCATTTATAGTAAAACTCGGGAGGACCACTGGAGTCATTTGGATGATATTTTGACTATCGTGGGAGAGCCGTCATTATACGCTAAGGCCTCAAAATGTGAATTTAGTCTTAGAGAGATACTTTACTTGGGGCATGTGATCAATTCAAATGGGGTACAGGTTCATCAGTAGAAAATATAGGTGATATTTGATTGGCCACCACCCAAGACACTCACAAATTTGAGGGGGTTCTTTGGACTATGCAGTTACTACAGGTGATTTGTGAGAGGATTTTCATAGTTAGGAGAACCTTTGACATATTTGACTAGGAAAGGTACATTAATTTGATTTGAGGGGGTGCAATGACCTTTTGATAAGCTCAAGGAGGTGATGAGTAGTTTTCTAGTTTTGGCGCTTCTAGATTTCACACAACCATTTTTTTTGGAGTGTGATGCCTCGAGCAAAGACATAAGACTCATTTTGATGCATAATCAAAATCCTATAGATTTTGAGAGCCATAAGTTGAGGGGTCCAAAGAGATTATACTCCATCTAAAATAAGGAGATGCTCACCATCATGCATGCCTTGGAAAAATTCAGGCAATATCTAGTTGGAGCAAAATTTGTGGTGAGGATTGACCACAATAGTCCCAAATACCTCTTGGAGTAGAGGGATTTGAATGAGAGGCAACAAAAGTGGGTTAGTAGGATATAGGCATATGACTTTGATATAGAATATGTGAAGGGGAAAAAGAACATTGTTGCAGCTACCCTTTCTAGGAGGCCTTCCACTTTCTCACTTTCATAGATTTCAGTAGATTGGAAATACCTTTTGTTAGTGGAATACTCCAAGAATAAGTTTTTTTGTGAGGTGATGGATGGGCTGGTTCATGATGACAAGTATCGAGTAGTTGATGATGCGATATTCTATAAGGACATGATATACTTGGTACCAGAGTCCAAATTGAAGGGAAAAATACTGCAGGCGTCACATGACACTCCGTTAGTAGGCCTTCAGGGTTACTTCAAGACATACAGGCAGGTGAGGGAGAGGTTATCATGGAAGGGACTCAAGGAGGATATCTTGAGACATGTTAGGGAGTATGGGACTTGTCAGCTAAACAAGTCTGAGCTTTCACATCCAGCAAGATTATTGCAGCCTTTACCCATTCTCGAGGGGAAGTGGGAGAGCATATCCATGGACTTCATCATAGGTCTACCCAAGGTAAATGGGAGAGACTAAATCTATGTGGTGTTGGATCGATTGACGAAGTATGCTCACTTATTCATTATACCAATAGAGTATAAGGCTCCACAGGTTGTTGAGTTATTCTTTAGAGAGATATTCAGGCTACATGGTTTGCCGAGATTCATTGTCAGTGACCAGGATAGCATATTTTTGAGTGCATTTTGGTAAGAGCTATTTAGGTTGGTAGGCACAAAATTGATGCATAACACAAGTTACCATCCATAGACATATGGACAGACTGAGATTATGAATAAATGGTTGAAAGGTTACTTGCACAACTACATTTTAGGGCAATAAAGAGCGTAGGTTAAGTGGTTGCACTTGGGGGAATACTGTTAGAACACCACTTACCATATTTCTATTGGGATGTCACCTTTTCGAGCCTTATATGTATATGATGCACCATCATTTATGGATTTGGATTTTGGGGAGAGTAGAGATCCTAAGGCCAAGGATTAGATTTAGGAGAGCTAGAACATCTTGAGGGCACTTAAGAATAACTTGCACACAACACAAAATCAACAGAAGATCTACGTTGATAGAAATAGGGTTGAGAGTAGCTTTGAGGTGGGGGATATGTTCTACCTTTGTTTGCATCCCTACAGACAATCTTCACTGAAGAAGAGTGGTTTAGAGAAGCTTTATCCTCAATTCTATGGGCCATATAGGATTATTAGGTGTGTTGGAGAGGTTTCTTATGAGTTAGAGTTGCTTGAGAGCAACAAGATCCATAATGTATTCCATGTTTTGTGCCTCAAGAAGGCACTTGGTCAGTGGATCACTTCTTTAGTAGAACTTCCACCTTTGGATGAGGAGGGTCATTTGGTCATCATTCCCAAAGAGATCCTTAATACATGTGAGAAGAAGTTGAGGAGTAGGGTGGTGAAGGATTTCTTGGTGAAATGGAAAGATTTTCCAGTAGAAGATGCTACGTGGGAAGGCAGATAGATTTTGGAGCATCCTAGCTTGCAATTTCTTGAGGGAAAGAGATTCGAGGAAGGGAGGACTGTAATGTCCCCTTACTAGTCACCACCAAGAGATTGATTATTTTAGCCTTTATTTATTACCGAGGTTAAAACTAGAGAATAAGGGAATAAATTATTAAAATAATTATTTATAAAGTCATCTCAAAATTATAATATCAAAATGTGATTTTATATTTAATTAATTTAATATTAAGTGACTAAAAAAATTAATAAATCATAAAGTCACTTAAGTGAATAAAATAATATTTTATTTTAGAAGCTTCTTGGAGACTTGATGAAAATTCTATATAAGGAGATTTTGTCTTTGCATTTGGGCATCTTGGTTGTTGATATATTTTCTATTGTATTGGTGAGATTGAATGCTTAGCAATTTTCATGAGGTTTTGAATACTCTAAGGTATCGGGTTCGGTTGTGAAATATCAATCCTAGTTAGATATATGGGGAAGTTACTTTAGACTTCCTACTTGAGCTTCATTGGTAGAATTTTGTGGCCTTTGGCCAAATTTTGGAAGGAGTTTATTGTGAGCATTTTGGTATGAATTGTTGGAGATTTTTTCTATCAAATTCAAGTTAGAATTTGTAGATAATAAGGGTCAAACATCAAGCTTGGAGAAGCTCGATTTTGATCATAGCTCCCTATAGTGGTTGCAATTTTATTTATGCATGATGGCACATCTTTTTTGAAGGTTGGGTGTCACTTTTTGAAGGCTTTCAGAGGTGTAAAAGGCTGCCAATAATTTACTTTGAATCTGCACATAAAGTATAGGGGTGACATCTTGAAGGGAGGTTTGCACTTGCATTTGGATATTTCAATATTTCTGGTTAAAGTCTCCATCTCAACTTCAACAAATTGGCATTTTGCAAACCAGGTTCCTTTTGATATTAATCATTGTTGCATTCTCATTTTTGGCTATAATAGGCATTGCCAACATAGTTGCAAATGAGTATTGGATGCCAAGACTCTTGGAAAATTTTGTAATCAGCTTGTAAGCTCTTATGTCATTGCAATATAATATTGGAGGTATAAGGAGTGTGTTTTCCATCTATTTGATAAAATATCTCTCATATTTAATTGCATTAATTTGAATTAGTTTTCATGCCCAGTGTTTGTGAAAATGTCTCTTGGCTATAGCTATAGCTATGCATTTGCATTTAGCAACTCATGTATATGCATTTTAAAAATACAAAAGATATGCATTTCATTATAGATACTTGATTAGTTATCTTTGCAATTATTTTCAAGCATGTAAAAACCATTGGCATCAAACCAAAAACAAAATAATGAAACTAAAATTTCATGTCAACAAGTTTAGACTTTACTTGTCAACTGCTTGACAAAATTACCAAGGCAGAAATTGAAGGGTTTTTGAGTCTAAATCAACAAGGCTCATTACATGCAATAACATAATTTTTGTGCCAAGGGGCACCCTTTTATAATAGATCTCTCAAGGTTGAATTCCTTTGAGAGTGACCCATTCACATCTACTTGTGCCAAAAAATCCTTTAAGAGTGTTTCCACCATTTTTTAAAATTCATTAGGGAATCCAAAGGCTTCAAGGGTGGCTCTTAGAAACACCCATTCAACCCTATCGTATGATTTTTCAAAGTCCAAAAAGAGCATGAAATCACTTTGATTAGAGTATCTTTCCCATTCCATTTCCTCCTAGCTTGTAATTAATTTTTCTAGGATGTATCTCCCCTTGATAAACCTAGTTTGAGTGCTAATAATGAACTTAGGGAGAACACTGACAAGTCTTAAGGCAAACACCTTGTATTAAAAAATCAATAGAGTGATTGGTTTCTAGTTTCTTATTAGGGTCTTGTCTCCACATTTTGGAATAATTTTAATAATTCCTTTATTAATTCTCTTCCCCAAGGACCCTCTGTCCAAAGTTTCCTGATAGACTTGCAGTAGGTCCTCATTGACCCAATCTAAAAAGGTTTTATAAAAATTCACAAGAATCCCATCATTCCCAAGGAATTTGGCATTGCTCATGGAAAGAATAACATTCTTTATTTCTTCTTTATTTATGCCAATAACCAACCCTGAAGCATCTTCCTTTGAGATTTTTTGGGGAATAATGCCTTTAATGAAGTCCCTTGCTTTGTGGTTGTTTTCATCACCAATTTCAGAGGAGAAGATATTCTTAAAATAAACTTGGAATAGTTTTAGAATTTCTTCCTACAAGGTGAAAGCGTTGCCCTAATTGCATATTTGATCATTTTTTTCTTTAAAACTTTTCTCCTTTAAGTATATAAAGAATAATTTAGACCCCTTATCACCACAACTGATCCAATTAAGTTTAGCCCTTACTTTTATCCCTTGAATTTTATGTTCCTAGATCTTCCTTAATTTTTTCTTGGCTATGACAAGATCTTCACATAAGCCCTCATCTTTTGGATCTGTCTGGATCCTAGACTCAGCTAAGAGCAACCTGTCATGTAGCTCTAACTCTTTCCTCCTATTTTCCATTGTTTTTTTATTCCCTATGTTTTGGAAGATCTTCCTCCAACCAACTACATTCTACTCCCACCTTTCAATGGAATTCATGTATTTTAATATCCATTTGTTAATTTCCTTGAGAGTAGATATGCCATCCCTGTAGTCATTGTCTTTTAGAAGGTGAGTATTGAGGATGAATCTTGTTGCCTTTATGCATTATTTTTGTCTACCTTGGTTTGTAATTAATGGTGCCTTTATGGGGTGATGGTCTAAAAAAGTGTAGGGGTATACACTCACTTTGATACCATCACTATTAGGAATAAATTTGAAGAAGTCTTTTTTAGCATACATCCTATCCAACTAGTAGTATATCCTCTTGCCACATTTTTGGGAGTTGCACTAGGTAAACCATACACCTTTACCGTCCTTCCTTCCCCCTTCCATAGGTTCAACCAATTTTAACTTTGTCTTCATCCTTTTCCAATAGAATTTATCACTCCCCTTCCAACCCATGTCTAGAGCACCCCATTTATCTTCAAGATGTTCTACCATGTTAACGTCCCCCCCAATATCCAAGGGACATATGGTAGGTTTATTAGCCATTTCCAAAGGCTTATTATGGATTTATGATCATTGTGAGAATATATAGAGCAGATGCCAACTTTGTTTTCACATTTTTCCAATGTTCCCCATACCTCCCTATTATAGGGGGATGTGCCTTGATTACTAAATGTTGAGATAATTTGTTGGAGATTATGATAGTAGCTCCTCCCCATCCCTTCTCATGCAAGGTGGAAAAATATGATGAACCATTCTAGGTGAACTTCAAATTTGTATCTAATGTGAAACCAATAGCTTTAATTTCTTTGAGGAAGACAACATACTTTTGTTTCTCAAGATTGAGAAATCTTATTATGATGTATTTTCTATCAGGGGACTCAAGTCCCCTGAAATTCCATGAGATAAAACTAAGATTCATTTTCAAAATTCATGGGGGTTCCTTCTAGTTCACTCTTGAAGTTCTCAAATCATTTTGGAAACTTTTCTTTAACTTCTAACCTCTTAAAGGTAGGCATGTATATCACAATGCTTTTTTTTCCTTTTTTTTAGGTTAAAATCCCCCCCATCCACAGCTAGGGGCTTCCCATATTTATTTGGTCTTCTTGGACCAAAATTTGTCTTAGGAGTTTGCTTAGGCCACATATTAGTCATAGTCTCATTCTCAACACACCCCATATTTATTGAAGGTTCCCTGTTATCCTTATTATTGCCCTTATTTCTTTACCCCCCTTAGGTTTTCGGGGCTTATCCAACTCATCTCTTTTACTCTCCTCTAGGTTGGAAATGCTTCCAAGATCCAACTTAGGATTCAAATCCAAATTTAGAGCATAGGAGTCTATATTCTTGAGATTCATGTTTTTAGTGGTATCTTTATTATCATACTCAAATTCATGAGTAAGTGTGGATGTGGTACTATGGTTGGGGATCAAAAGGGTAACATCATCTAATGAGGTAATCTTGGCATCTTTAGAGCCACTGAATTTGGAAACATCTAGCCTATTATCAATACTCATGGCCTCCTGAGAGACAAGGGAATTGTCTAACTAGTTTTTTGTGAGTTGAGGAGTGAAGGTCTCTGGGCGTTTCTCCTTAATCTCTAAGATAATATCCTACATCAAGGATTCTATCTTATTACCCTCAACCATAGTACCCCCATCCATACTACCTAGAATTTGAATTTTTTTTTCTAGGTTAGTTTTATTGGATCCTTTTTTAAACACATAATCTGACATTTTGATAATAGAATTAGTGTTATCAAATAAATTTTAAAGATAATTTTCCCTAATTCTTTTTTTGATCTTTTTCATAACAATTTGTTGAGCATTTTTTTTTTTTAATAAAATAATATCACCTGTATGGGATAGGGAGGGGGTAGGGTTGGGAGGCACCAAGGATTCTGTCAAGTTACCAGTTGATGTAACATTATCTCGGTTAAGAATATTACTTGTATCCTCTTCAGATAGGATACCAAAAGAGTTTTTGAACTCTAACGGATTTGAAACTTTGGGGAAGGTATGAGAGGGGTTGATATATTCTGCTAAATAAATACCACCACATGCCTCATGGCCCCCCAGAGAAGGATAATCTTCCTAGACCTTTGAGTTAGGGGTTTCAACCCGGTTTGAAGAAGGTTTGAGACCATGAATCTCCTCACCTTGGTCCAACAAGAAGAGCCCATTAGAAACATATTCTTATTCATTTCTATATTGAGGGGTCGAGTTTTCTAAATTTAGGTTTGAACCAACATTTTCAACTAAACTCTATTTCAAATTCCCTTTAATAGGCTCCCTTTAAATTAATGGGTATTTTTTTTATAAATGTGTCCCTCCTTGCATAATTAGCACATATTTATGCCACCCAATACCTCCAAAGGGAATGTAAAAACATTCCCATCATCACAAATTTCAAAATTTCCAAGAATATCTACCCCTGTCTCCAAGGATACAAGGGCATAGGCATCTAAATGTGAGAGAAAGTCTTTCACCTCATACACCCAAACAACACCACCAAAAGGAGCTATCAATTGTGGAATGAGTTACTAGAACTTAAGGGGTAGATGTTTTATAACTACCAACCTAGAGCAAGATAGCACAAGGACCTCCTTTGTGATGGCGGTGGGGGAACACATTCCAACGCTTGAAAGGTGCAACCCCAACATTCCAGTAGGGTTTTACAAGAGTCCTTTCTTGCATCATGTGATTTTTTAGAAAGATAATGAATAAACCTCACTAGATCATTTTGTATAGGCTTAGTTGGATTCTAAACTTATTGTCCCGCACATTAGAAAACCAGGAATCTAAAAAAATTTGAGTGGGAATTTTATTGGCATCTACAATCACCAGAAAAATGGCGGTATCATTTAACCTAGCCCTTTCAGAATTAATGACCACTTTCATTTCAAAATTAGGAACAAGCATAAAATTACAAGGATTTTTTAGAGGGAGGCTTACCTTCTTCTCCTCCATTATTTTTGAGAGCGTTCACCTCGTTTGCGGCCTCCACTGAGAATTTCACACCTTCAGGAATTGTAGGGCTTTTATTTGCAACCACCTCTTTTAATGTTTTGAAGGGTTATGCAAGATTCCATTATTACCACCTCCATTTACATGGGGTTCAGGGGGGTCTGTACCCCCTCCATTTAATGAATTGTAAGAGCTGAGAATAAGTGAGATATAGAAAATGAACCACAATTAAATGTCCTGAAAAGAGAAGCATGCAAGGGTAATTCATCACAAAATACACACTAAGACATGTTGAAGGGAAATAAATGTGAATAAAGAAGGGATGAACCAGGAAACTAGATACAAAAACCTCCATGGAGGAGGTCTTGGTCTCTCCCACCCATCCACTTAGAAGCAACCAAAACCCTTTTACGCTACCACCACCCAATTTCTTCAAAATAAATGTCCTCTCTTAATTTTGAGAAAAATCCAAAATAGGAAGATTATTTTCTATTTTCATTATGAGATCTAAATATATAAGAATGTACACACAAAAATAATGAATACAACATACCTACAATCAATACAATATGAAACAACACTACTTATCTAAACGTGCAAAAAAAATGAATACTTATCTATAATATTACATGTTCTTCCTCTTTAGTTGAGTGGTCAAATCTCTCGACATTGAAACCCTTATCAATTCATTAAATTTGACACAACACTATTCAAAAACTTGAAAACAAAATTGTTTCATCTATATATCATTTGTCCATACATGTAAATAAAAATCCTTAACCTTTTTTTAAATCATACTATCGATATATAAAGAGAAAAAAATTAATTTAATACCTAATTAATTATCACTAATTTTAGGTCCTATAATATAGTGGGGCACTTAAAAATGTATGCACTATTCACATTTCTAACTAGAGCCTTAATTAAAATGAATACATGAGTTTGTTATAAAAATAATATAACACCAATTTTCAAACATGAAATTAGAAGAATTCCTTCAAACATGACTCCCAATAAGATTCTTCTATCAAATTAAATTATCTTTAAAATTAATAAACTAAAGAGTGGATGGATTTTGTTGTCCTTGCTAGTATATGTGATAATTCCATGTAAATAATTAAAATTATTGAGTGTGCATTCTACTCTAGAGTCACTGGTAATTGAGTAGTGTTGTCTCTTATCTATCCTACAACCACCAGATTCATCAAATACTTCACCACAACATAATGTTTCAAAAACACACTTCTTTCACAACATATTGTCAATGTTTAAATTATGTTAATCAATAATTATTAAATTATATTATATAAATTATATAATTTATTTTATTTTTATAATAATTTCTCAAGAAAATATTAATTCAACATGATTCATTAGGTGGATAAGAAAAAATACATATGTAATTTATGCAATTGATGATGAAATATTTAGCTTCATCAAGGAGTTTCAAAAGAAGAGATAAATATTGAATCCTTGCTTAGGATAAAGGAAGTGAAAGCAAGAAGTAATTATGTAAAATATTTAGAAAAATATTAGGTCATGAGCTCTTTGATATTTAGTTTCCTAGAGATAAAGAAAATTAGAAATATGAAATAGATTGATAACCCAAGGAAATTTAGGAGAGAAATTCTAAGCTACATAAACTGGAAAAATATAAATAACGCGAACCAACAACTTTAAGAGATATGAAATGTCAGAATGAAAAAAATAAATTAAGAGTTTCCAAGATGAAAAATACAAGCTAGGTGGTGATTTTATATAGAACTAAGGAGAGGATGGAGGTAGAAAATCAACCAATAGGAATTGACCATAATTAACCACCAATATTAAATGAAGTGATCAAAAATTAAATGCGCCACCCTTTACGGGTGGGAACACCTCATCAAATTATCTCCTAATTATTAAATAATTAAGTTACTTTATTATCCTAAGCAAGCTTAATAAAAGTGTAGTAAAAACCTATGACTAAGGGAAAATTAATTATCCCACTAAGAAAATAAAAACCTACACCAACACCCCTCTTAAGCATAGCTCAGGAGAATCTAAAAGATGATGGGTCCCAACAAATAAGGTCTTGTTAGGTACCCATTTACATATAAATCACCCCCAAAGAAGAAGAAGCCCCCCAAAAATTGAGAGAGAATACCCCTCAAAATAGAGAGAGAAGAAGAGGACTAAGTAGCCACCCCAAGTAAAGCTAACAAATGAAGGAACTTTCTCTCAGTAAAGGGTTTGGTGAATATGTCCATAGTTTGATCTAATGTCAGACAATACCTGAGATCAATGATCTACTCATAAGTCAACTCTTGATAGTACATGTGGATCTCAATGTGTTTGATCTACTAATCATGGGCCAGATTGTGAGAGATCTGAATCACACTATGATTGTCACAAAAGATGATTGTTGGATTCCAAAAGGGAATACCAAATTCAGTGTTTACATTATGAAGCTAAATGGCCTAATTATTATCATTAAATGCTCCTCGATACTTAGCCTCTATAAATGAAATAGTAATAGCAGACTGCTTCTTGCTCGACCAAAAAAATGGATCAAAATAAAACAAGTAATGCCCTGAAGTAGACTTATACTCTAGATAATCACTTGCCCAATCTGAATCTATTTATCCCACCAATTCAAAATCCACACCGATTGCATAGTGAATCCCATAATAATGAGTACCCTTAATGTAGTGAAGAATCCACTTAGTTGCTTTCCAGTGCAACTCATATGACTCATGCATGAATTGAGAGACCATGCCTACAGCATATGAAATTTTGGGTATCATGTGAGTCATATATATGATACTACTAATAATTTTTTGATACAAAGTTCCATCTACCAAATGTGAAGAACACTTAGCCTCAAGTTTGACCCCTACCAAAAATGGAGTTAACATAGGCTTACAATTAGCCATGTGAAACCTATGGATCATATCAAGTGCATACTTAGGTTGTGTGAGAGAGATAATTGAAGAATAATGAGTGATCTCAATCCATAAGAAATAGTGTAGAAGGCCCAAGTCTTACATCAAAAACTAATCATGAAGGGTGGTTTTCACTACCCAAATGGTGGATGAGTGATTTCTTATGGTCAACAAGTCATCGACATAGAGAACTAGGAATTTTTGACTATCATCCTATTGAAAAACATATAAATTATGATCATAATAGCATCCAAATTTCAAAATGAAGGAGTCCATCTTGACATATCGAGCATGAGGGGTTTGTTTGAGGCCATAGAGAGACTTTTGAAGTGGAAAATAATTGAAGGATCCTATATGAACCCCTATGGCTTATCCATATATATTCTCTTGAAGGTCACCATAAAGAAAAGCACTCTTCACATCTATCTGATAGAATTCCCATCTATAATATATAACAATAGAAAGGACAAGTCAAATGGAATTTATTTTGGAAAATGGTGCAAAATTATTAGAGTAGTCAATCCTGGGAACCTAAGAGATTCCTTTGGCAATCAAGTGAGAATTATTCTTATTAACCAACCCATTTTCTATAAATTTTTTTGATAGATCCACTTACATCAAACAAGTTTCCTTCCTTTAGGAAGTGGTACAAGATCACACATGTGGTTCCTCTCCTATGAAATGAACTCTTCTTGCATAGTGGCATCCCACTCAAGGATAACATAAGCTTCCCAAAATGATTTTATATCATAATTTGTGGTGAGGAAGAGACGTGGAGCCTCCTAAAATTTTGGTCTTGTTCTTTTGTGATTTGAAGGATCCCCTACCCAATCTCCTGTTGACTATAATGTCTAATGAACCTAAAGAGGTCCAATGGCTAGATAAGGTGGAGAGTCTAGAAGAGAATCATCAACCTCTAAGAGAGGGCTATAAGAACCCTCATTGCCACTATCACCATATAAAGTAGAGGAAGAAGACTCATCATCATGATAGAAAGGATTATGATCCTCTAAAGAAATAGCATCATGATGTAAGGTCTCCAATCTGATGGTGGTAGGAGAAGTGGTAAGAGAATAACTAGAAGGTTTATCCTCAAAATTAATACTCCTCTCAATGATAAACTCACGAGTGGGAGGATGAAGAATCATGTAGCCTTTGACTTCATCTAGGTATCCAACAAATATGGAAGACATGCTCTATAGATATATAGCCTTACACTTTTCTACTATAATGTGAACCCATGCACAAAGCCAAACACTCGAAAGTACTTAACTAATGGTTTTTTTACCATGCCAAGCTTTAAAATGAGTTACCCCCTTCACAAATTTTTGAGGAACTTGGTTTTAGATATAACATGCAAGTTAATGGCTTCTACTCGAAAAGGTGGTGTCAGAGACTTGGAGCAAATCATACAATTGGACATCTCCTTTAAGGACATTTTTTGCATTCTAAAACTCTATTAGACTAAGGATTATAGGGAATTTTATGATAAAAATAAATTCCTTTTGAAGCACAATAATGCTCAAACTTATGGTTGACATGTTCTCCTTATTATCTATATACAAAACTTCGATGGTTTTCCTAGTTTGTTTCTCTCTAAAAGCTTTGAATCCCAAGAATGAAAAAATACTTTTGAATTTTGTTTGAGAAAGTACACAAAGGTGTATCTAGAAAATTCATTAACGAAGGTCAAAATATATCATGATCTACTAAAGGACAGTTGTGGAAATGAACCAGCCAAATCACTATGTACCAACTCCAAAATTTGTGAGGCTCCCAAGCTTTTCATTTGTCAAATTTCTCTTCTAGATGCTTTCCAAGAATGCATCCTTGACAAACACCATCAAAAATCAAACTATAGGCAATCTTGGAACCATGTTTTGTTGACTAATCTACTACAAGTAGTGGTAGTTCAAGTATCCAAACTGTTGATGCCACAAGTTGCTCACTTCATCATAATGAACAAGTAGAAAAAATGAAGGTGGACCAAGAAAAAAGTGAGAATGAATAAAGTTGAGATTGATGATATTCTCTCCCAACTAGAACTAGAATCATTGTACAACTCACGAATCACCACTTAATTAGGAGAAAACTCAACTTACTTTCCTTAAACTATGTGAGTGATTTGATGCATTGATAAGATATTAGTTGATAATGATGATAAATAAAGGACATCCTAGAATTTTTCATCCCACATATCAATAGACCCTCTCTCAAACACCTCTACAAGAATGTCATCACCCATCAAAATTGAAGGTATAGTACACAGCTTTAAAGATGCAATTTTATCCTCAAATGAAGCCATGCAGTGTGAGGTACCCAAATCAAGAACCTAGTTGGATGGTGGAGAAGAAACTTCTACAAGGGATTTTCCTTTTCCTTTCCCTTTGATTTTATCTTTAGAATTGTGAGACCTCTCATCTAAACTCTATTTGATTGATTCAAGAACATTGAGATTATTCTTTTCAAGAATTTATGTCAAGTGATCGACCTATTTCTTCAAATGTTTGTGCTCATCATGACTAGGTCTTTTACAATAGGCACATTTTACCTCTTTCTTAGACTTACTTTTATTTGAAGATGAGGTCTCATTAGCTAATTTTGGAGCAGCTAATTTCTTATCCTTCTTCTCTTCGAAATTATTTTGTTTCTTATCCTTATTATTACTATGTCCTCATTGTTCTTTTGTGCCATGGTTGGAATCTAAGGCATGTGACTTAGAAGAATTTAGAGTGCCCATCTAGATTGGCTTATATTGCTCTTGTGTGAGAGAAGTAGAAAAATATCCAAAGATGGCCTAAAGAATCAAGACTCAAGTGCATCCTTGGTAGGATAAAAGGTAGAAGCAAATACTAAATATTCAGATTTTAGCTTAGAGAGAATACTAAGAATCATTTGTTCATCTTTCTTTTTAATTCCGCATTGCTTTAATTGTAGCCTTAGTGATTTCAATTTTGTTAAGAAACCTTGAATTATGTTGAAGTTTCCTGTACTTAGACTAATTAGTTCAATTTTTGATATACGACCCCTCATAAAATCTTGAGTTCCAAATATGGTTACTAAATTAGTCCATATTTGATTTGGTGTATCCAAAGATTCATTATGAAAGATAAAATCAAGTGATATAGACAAACACAAGGCTCCATATGCTTCATCACATATATTGAACCACTTAGAATTTTCTTCATCTTTAGCAGGTTCAATTTCTAGTCTGTTGTTATTCTATGTAAACCAATACTTCTTAAGTGAATTTTTATTTTAGATTTCCACTTAAAAAAGTTGTATGTAGTTAGAATAGGAATTGTTGTTTAAGTCATGATGAAGAATTACAAAATTAAATGTTAAAAGAAACTAAACACAAGAACACCAAAATACCCCCACCTTTTTCACTAGTATAAAATATCACCCCCCTCAAATATTATAAGGTTGACACTTTATAGCATAGCGTGTTTACAAATCATTTCCAAGATACAATGATCAATAGGCTCACAATAGCCAAAATAAAAAAAAATTGATAGAAAATGAACCTGAGACAAAATATGGAAAAGTTAGCCATATAGCTGTGTAGTTATCTTCAATACCTTCCTAACACCGATTCATTTTCAAAAAGTGGAGCACCAGGATGAAAGTTATGGCATGTTGAAGAAATTAGCAACAACTTCAACCTGAAATATCTAGCAAAAAATGACAAAAAATCTTTTCAAAACCTCTATGGATGGAAAGTGCTCATCTCCAACTTTTCATTGATATATTATTCACCAAAAATAAACATCATGATGAAAAGTTGTGAAATTTTAAAACAGTGCCCAATTAGGCCTATAGAGAGGGCCCTAGTGACCCCCTCTAGGCAACAAATTAGTTGGGTTCAAGTGGAGAATAGATGGTGATTAGAAAAAAATGGTCGCAATTTACTATTTTTGATCATTGGCAGTATCCATCAACAGAGTCACGATTATAAACCGTAGTGTTGTCGACATTGATTTGGTTAACCACCCACTGGCGGTAATTGGCTTAGGGATTCGTAGGTGGGTTAGTTGCTCTATCAATAGCCCTTAGGTTGTAGGCTTAATCCCATAAGGATTTAAGCCCCTGCACACAGCTTGAGCACTTAAAGTGCTAGCACTAGGTGCTAAGCACTTTATGAAGTCCTTTTAAATTATTATTTAAAAAAAATCAATGTAGACCATACAAACTACAAGTTGGGGGCCATGCGGCCTTCCGAGCACAATTTTTTTTACTCGATGGCTCCCAACACCAAATATAGGAAAATTTTATATCAAAATTTGTCCCCTCAACCTCTTGAATGCAATGGCAAGGTCTATTTGGGCTGAAAATGCTCCTATAAAAAGTTGTTCATCAAATTTGAGTTTCAAACCTTTGTTTGCAACTATGTCAAACGATCTCCAAGTCAGATGAAATGAAAGTCAATATTGACTTTCTCAAGCCTCTTGGATGTGTTGGAATAGTAAAAAATCTTTTCAGTATAACCATAAATGTTGCAATCACCCAAATCTCACAAACACATATGCAATAATGAAAAGGTTATCAAATATTTATAAACCTTTTCCGATTCTCCAAATCATTCAAAATCCAAGAGAAAATCATACAAAAATTTACAAGATCTTACACGAAAAAATCAAACCCTCAATTAGGAATCTATAAAATTAGAATTCTCAAAACAAAATCTCTCATACCATGTTAGAGATTTTAAATCAATTGATAACCCAAGGAAATTTATAAGAGAAATTCTAAGCTACATAAACTAGAAAACATAAACAATGCAAACCAACAACTCTCAAGATATGCAATGCCAAAATGATAGAATTACATTAAAAGTTTCCAAGATGAAAACTACAAGCTAAGTAGTGAATTTATATACAACTAAGGAGAGGATGGAAGTGGAAAATCAACCGATGGGAATTGACCACCAATCACCACCAATATTAAATAAATTGATAAAAAATTAAATGCTCCACCCTTTAAAGGTGGGAACACCTCATCACTTTATCTATTAGTTATTAAATAATAAACTTACTTTATTATCGTAAGAAAGCTTAGTAAAAGTGTAGGAAAAACTTATGACTAAGAGAAAATAAATTATCCTACTAGAAAAATAAAAACCTACACCAACAAAGAAGAGAGAAAATTATTAAAACAATAAGAAAGAGGAATCAAACAAAGAAAATTTGAGGGAAAAGGAAAGGAAAAACCAAGAATAAAAAATAATTGAGAGGAAGGACAATTCCCAAAACATTATAAAAAAAAAAACTTTCAACTCCTAAAAATATGGTCACAAACATGATAAACTCCCTATGTTTGACAAAGGCATTAAATATGTTGGGAAGCATCTCTTTATCTTGAAATCTCACTAGAGTAGGGCTAGCATTGATAATGACTAGATTGATTATATGGAAAGCCTCACAAATGAAGCTTCAAGATGGTATATCAAAGAATGTTCAAAGCATGATAAAAAGTGGAAAGAATTGTGTTTTTATTGACAATTTTTTAACTATCTAGATGTCCCAATAGAAAGTGTAAGAAAAATGAGGGAGATGATAAAAAATATAAATGAAATAGTAAAAGAAAATAACCAACATTTTAAAAATGTAGTTAGAAATGTCATGACCCCTTCCTTTTGCTACTGCTAAACCTTAAAATTAATATTCTAACTAATTATAAAGTATTTATTAATTAAATAATTAGATGTAAATGATAATAATTGAATCCTAAATAATGAAAATAATAATTGATTTAAGATAATGATAGTTGATAAAAAAATTATTATTATCAAATGATGATACTATCTAAATTATTTTTTATTTATTCAAAAATAATTCATAAACTAAAACTAAAATTAAAATAAAATTATATTTAAGATAAATATTATCATTTTAAATAGATAAAATATAATATTATTCTCATCTAAAGATAATTTTGGATAAAAGGCAGGGTGTGCCTGTAATATATATTAATATATAGATATTACATAAATTTTATCATATAACTGTGTGTTTTCAAAACAAAACCCTGACTAGCAGACTGACTTCATGTATAACTGTCCAGATACAAAAAAACTGTTCACTAACCCCATATCATAACCCTGACCATACGCAGTTACATATCTAACTGAAGCCCAAACTATCCAGATTTACATAGATTTAAAACTTTCATTCCTGGATTTCATTAACAAAAATATCCTGGACAAGCATTTTTCATTAAAATAATCTTTGAACATAGCTAATCTTCCTCCATACGCGCCACAAAATTTTCACCTTGGCCTTCTTCATGGCCATCTTGATCTTCTTCACAGTCTGCACTTTCCTCTTGCGCCCTGACATGCGAGTTCCCTGCTTCGCTATTGTGTTTGGAATGGCATGAGACCGTACAAAGTAAACCTGGTTTGCCATCAATATTTGATCCATTCACGAGTTGGGGACAAAAAGAATAAAACCATGTGAATGGGGGAAATCCATTGAATAATATTTATCTTTAAAACCATATTCTCATGTGAATAATATTAGAACTTGTACCTAAAGGAGGTTCAAGGATTATGTCGATAGAAAACTATATGTATGTTAATAAGTTAGAGAGTATGTATATGTGCATGCAAATTCTAATTGCATGTGGGTGAATTAAATAATTAATAATAAATGTTAAATAATAGAATGAAATAAACTTAGACAAATCTAGAATTTTGTTCTTAAAGAAATTAAGTATTATTTGATTATGAAAAATTTGCATACATATTTATAACATAAAGCAATGCAAATATATATATAAAATAAAGTTGTCATCAAATTGACAAAAAATACTGCAAATGGAAATAGAATGTTCCCATCCAGTTGTCAAATCAATATTTATCTAGCTTTAAATTTTACCATTACATGGCAGCTAGTAGCTGAAACTTGTTTGCAAGCATGAGAGTTGTTTCATGCTCAAATCTCACACTACATGTAGCCTATCGACTAATTAGAAATAATTTTATTTATTATCCATGAGGTGTTTAGCAATGACACTTCTAATCTTGTTTTGTTTTATCTATTGTTGATATTTTTTGTTTCTCTTTCCAATACGATCGAAGGAAGAGAGACTAAATCTAGTTTTGTATTCTATTTAAGCAAGCATTTGATGTTTTCGTGTAATAATTTGGGTACTTAGTGAAATTTGTTTGTTGCAGGTGGAGCAGTTGCATAATTGGATTGTGTTTTCTATAGAAACCATTACTATATAAAGAATGTTGCGACCATTTTTACCTAATGTTTTCATGTGACTATTTAAATTTGAACAGTTAAAATGTTCCCATACAAATTTTTAATCATGAAAAAAGAATAATGTGAAATCTAAACCAAAATAAACTAAACAGTCACATGAAAATATACTTTAGACTTATTATAATTAAATAAATGGTGCCACCATTTCAGTAATGGTTTTGTGAACCACTTACTTTTTCTCTTATATCCCGTTATCTTCTTAATAAGATTCAGATTTATAGTTAAACATTAAAAACATTTCTTTCTTAAAGAAATTTATATTTTCTCACTGTGACCCATATCGATGTCTTCTACAAAGACACAATGATTCATGTGTTAACAAGATTATATCATACAGGTCTATAGAGATTGCATTTGTTGTTTTGGTCACATATCTTCACTATATTCACTATTCAATCCGATAGTGTTGAATAAGCCTAATGGGTACTTTGGCTAAGTGGGGTTTACATATGTTTTGTCCTTTGATATTTGATAATCCACCAACTCAATCATGCATGAAGTAGATATATCTTCAAAAAACACATGCAATATGCTTAAGAAACAAGGACTTGTTGGAATTTTTTTTTTTTTAACTGAGCCTCTTCTCACATCAACTCCCTTGTTACACCTACATGTCAGGAGCTTTCAACAACAAGTTATTTTTTGGAATCTTCATCCCTATTTTGCTCCTGACTGCAAAATTTATTGTGGTAGGAAAATTTGAATGTCTATAATTTATGGTTTTAGGTAAGTTTGAATTTTGAGAGGGATTTTTTTGGAAGAAGATTTGAATAGACAAAATGAATGAATGTAGTCGGTCATTTAGAGAGTGTAGCAAGTCAGTTGCAAGAAGTTTGATGTTGCAGCAGTAACAAAAAGGAATGTTTTGCACAGGGAGCAACAAATAGCTCCAGATTATTATGTGTATGTGCAAGGAGTAGCAGATAGCTCCAGACCATCTAATGTGTGTAGGGAGCAGAAGATAGCTCCTGATCGTTTAGTGTGTGTAGCTCCAAATTGCTGCAAATCAAGTTTGTTATTAGCATTTTGTAATTGCAAGTTTAAGAATCTTTTGTAATTGTTATTTTCTGAGTTAATAGAAGAAACAAAAGTTTGCATGCACAACTGTGTGTCTGTAATCAATTTTTTTTGTTATTCCGCATTTTATTTTGGTATTCCTAGTTGATTGGGAAATAGAGCAACAAGTTTGCATATTTTTATTTGTGTTTGGAATTTATAAATCCCTTTCAGCTTGGTATATGTGCATTCAAATACTTGTTTACATGGTATCAGAGCCAAAAGGCCCTAAGTCTTGAGTGAGTTGGGCATTTTTTTTTTTTGGGTGTTTAAAGTTTGCTTTGTTGGAGACATGGTTGGAGATGAGAGTAAGAGTTGGTAGCAGCCACCACCATTCAATGGACAACACTATGATGTTTGGGAAAATAAAATGAATACCATAATGGTTGCAATTGATTTGTGGGAGTTTGTGATCAGTGGGTCTAATTATATGACTAATCCAACATCATATACAACCCTCACAAACAACCATAAGACATAGTTGAAGGAGTTAAGGAGGAAATATGCAAAAGTATTGAGTCTGATTGAAGCAACCTTGACAAAGGCCATTTTTCCCAGAATAGCAGCAACTAATTATGCAAAGGAAACTTAGGAAATCCTCCAAACTAGTTACAAAGGGATTGATAAAGTTAGATTGGTGAAGCTCCAGATGCTTCGAAGATATTTTGAGACTCTTCAAATGAAGGATAGTGAATCTATCTTAGACTTTCACACAAAAATCTCTATTTTGATAAACCAGTTGAGGGTAAATAGAGAATCCATAGAAGAGTAGAGGATTATGGAGAAATCCTCATAAGTATACCCTCAAAGTTTGATGCAGTAGTGATTGTCATTGAAGAGGAAAAGTATCTCTCAACATTGATCGTTGATGAGTTGATGGGTTCTCTACAAACCCATGAGCAATGCCTAAATAGGTCTACAAATTCTTCCCATGAGAAAGCTTTCAAAGCTCAAGCCAATGCAAGAGGTAGGGGGAGAGGTAGAAACAACTCTGAACGAGGCTCAAGAGGTAGAGTCAAATCTGTACGTGGAAGTGTTGGAGAAGATAGCTCGGGATGAGCACACAACAAAGAGGGGGCAAGTAGTTCTCAGTCTAGCCTTAGACAAGCCAAGAAGAACAACAAATTGAGTCAAAATTCTGACAAGAGAAATGTTGAATGTTATTATTTCCATAAGTTTGGTCATTATGCAAGTGAGTGCTGGAAAAGGTGGTGTGATCAGTCCAAGCAAAGTGAAAATGTGGCTGATGAAAAAGCAGTTGAAGGTAATTAGAAAAAGGCCTTCATCATGTGCAACATTGTTGAGCAAGGTAGTGATGAGGTGTGGTTTTTAGACAATGGATGTAGCAAGCACATGAGTGGTAATGAGAGTGTATTTTCTTTCATTGATAAAAATGTCAAGTCTGAAATAAAAAATGGGGAACAATGAAATAGTTCTAGTTGTGGGAAAAGGGTCTATTATGTTTTGCACCAAGCAAGGTGAGAAGAAGGAGATTGAATATGTATATTTTACCTCTGGTATAAAGCACAATCTCATGAGTATTGGACAGTTGATCCAAAAAGGATACAAAGTGTTGATGGAAAATGGTGAATTCATTATTTATGAGAAGGATGGAAGCAAGAAAATAACTGCAGCAGTGTAAATGATAAGGAATAGAATGTTCCCCTTGAGGCTAGAGATGTGTTTCTCATCTTAGTCTACAATTGCAACCCCTAGACATGGAAAATGTATAGCAGTACAACAACAAGCAGCTTTCAAGACAGTCATTCAAGACCCTTCCAAACTTTGGCATCTCAGGTATGGACACTTAGGCTATGTTGGTTTAAATATTTTGTCAAAGAAGGGAATGGTTGGAGGTTTACCAACCATAGTAGAGCCTAGTGGCATATGTGAAGCCTGAATTTTAGGCAAGAACATAGGTATCCCTTTCAATTGGGAAATTCTAGAAGGGAAAGAGCACCATTGGATTTGTTGTACACTGATTTGTGTGGCCCTATGCAAATAATTTCTATTGGTAAGATCCAATATTTTATGGCCTTCATGGATGACTACAACCGTAAGACATGGGTTTATTTCTTACAACATAAATTTGAAGCATTTGAAAATTTTAAATTTTTTAAGACCCAGGCTAGAAAGGAGAGTGGACATTTCATCAAGGTCCAAAGTTCAAATAGAGGGGGAGAGTATACCTCAAATCAAATTGTGATTTTTTGCAAGAAACATGGCATCAAGAAGGAGCTAACAACAACTTATACTCCACAGTAAAATGGAGTGGTTGAGAGGAAAAACATAACCATTGTGGAGATGGAAAGAAGCATGCTTAAAGCCAAGAGACCCCCAAATTAATTTTGGGGTGAAGTTGTAGAAATAGAAGTGTATTTGATAAATAGAAGTCCTACAAAGGCAGTTTGTGACAAGATTCCACAAGAGGCATGGACAAAATGCAAGTGGATAGTTGATCACTTGAGAGTGTTTAGGCATGTGGCATATGCACTTGTACCAAAAGAGAAGAGACAATTTTTGGATGAAAAGGGTGATAAGTGCATTCTTCATGGGCTATAGTGAAGAGTCCAAAGCCTATAGGTTGTATAACCCAGTCACCAATAAAATTGTTATCAATAGAGACATGGAGTTCTTGGAGGATCAGTCATGGGATGACCTGATAGATCTTGACAGCTTCGTACCACTCTCGACAACTCTAGTTGATGTAGAAAAAGAGTATGAAGTGCAACAAGATGATGTTATGGAGCCCGCAATAGCTCTCGATAGCTCTGGACCACTTTGTACCACTGCACAGACACAGATAGGGAGCTCCAGACAGCTCCAAACAAGGCCTACTTAGTAAAGCAGCAGTAGTAGTGAAATTTTAGACCCCACTCTCACCTCCCTAATGACAATAAATACCAAGATTCTAATGGAGATCTACCAAAATGAAAGGTATGATGAAGAGTTTGATGAAATTATGAATTTTGCATTATTTTCTCACAGTGATCCAATTTATATTGAGGATGTTGTGAAAGAAAAGAAATGGTGTGAAGCCATGGATGAGAAGATAGATGTAATATAGAGGAATAAAACATGGGAGCTAACTGAATTTCCTCCCAACAAGCAATTAATTGGAGTGAAATGGGTCTATAAGACCAAAAGCAATGTCGATGGAAGAATAGAGAGGCATAAGGCAAGATTAGTTGTCAAGGGATATAAATAGTAGTTTGGGAGAGATTATGATGATACATATGCTCTAGTTGCAAGGATGGAAATCATGTGGGCAGTCATAGAAATTGCAGCCCAACACAAGTGGAAGATGTATCAAATGGACATGAAGTTCACCTTCTTGAACGAAGTATTGAAAGAGGAAGTGTATGTGGAGCAACCACCTAGCTATGAAGTTTCGGGTCAAGAAAGCAAGGTATACAGGTTGAAGAAATCTATTTATGGGATGAAGCAAGCACCATAGGCATGGTACAATAGGATTGACTCATATTTGTTGAGCAATAGATTTAGCAAAAGTGATGGTGAGCCTACTCTTTACATCAAGGTAGTTGATGGTAAGATTTTAATTTTTTTCGTGTATGTTGATGATTTAATTTTCACTAGGGATGATGATTTCCTCATTGCTATTTTTAAAGAGGCCATGAAAAGAGAATTTGAACTGAAAAACTTAGGTCTCTTGAGGTATTTTCTAGAAATAGAAGTAAAAAAAATGCATGATGGTATATTTATCTCTCAAGAAAAGTATGCATCTTGTATTGTACAACAATTTTTTTGGGGTTGGTTGGTTACACAAATAGTGATTGGGCGGGGAGTGTGGATGATAGAAATATCACATTTGGATATGTGTTTCACCTGGGATCAGAAGTAATTTCATGGGCTTCCAAGAAATAACCCATAGTTTCCCTATCTACAGTTGAGGTTGAGTATATAGCAACAAATGCAGTATAATGCCAAGCTATTTAGTTAAGGAGGACCTTAGTAGATTTGAAGGAAGGAAAAAAGGATGGAACAACTATATTTTGTGACAATGTTTCATCAATAGCTTTGACAAAGAATCCACCTTTTCATGGAAGAAGCAAGCACATTGAAATCAGGTATCATTTTATATGAGAATTATTTGAGAAAGGTGATATCAAAATGGCATTTCGTAGGTTTGAGCAGCAGCTTGCAAACATTTTTACCAAACCATTGAGTAGAGATTGCTTTGAATGCCTAAGAAAAAATTTAGGTGTGGTCGATTTGTATGAAGAATGGTGTTCTTTAACGGCTCAATCAAAGGGGAGTGTTGGAAATATTTATTTTTTCGACTGAACCTCTTCTCATTTCAACTCCCTTGTTACACCTACCTGTTAGGAGATTTCAACAAGTTATATTTTGGGGTCTTCATCTCTGTTCTTCTCTTGACTACAAAATTTATTGTGGTAAGAAAATTTGAATTTCCATAGTTTATGGTGTTAGGTAAGTTTTAATTTTGAGAGGGATTATTTTGGAAGAATATTTGAATAGACAAAAGGAATGAATATAGTCATTCAATCAGAGAGTGCAACAAGTCAGTTGCAAGAAGTTTGAAGTTGTAGCACCAACAAGAGAGAATGTTTTGTGCAAGCAGCAAAAGATAGCTCCAAATTATTATGTGCATGTGCAAGGAGAAGAAAATAGCTCCAGACCATTCAATGTGTGTAGGGAGTAGAAAATAGCTCCAGATCGTTGTGTGTGTGTGTGTGTGCAGCTCCAAATTGTTGCAAATCAAGTTTGTTATTAGTAGTTTATAACTTCACGTTTAAGAATCTTTTGTAATTGTTATTTTTTGAGTTAATAGAAGAAACAAAAAAAATCATGCCTAGTTGTGTCTCTAATCAATTTTTTTTGTTATTCCACATTTTATTTTGGTATTCCCAGTTGATTGGGAAACAAAGCAGCAACTCCATGCATTTTTATTTGTGTTTGGGATTAATCCGTTTCAACTTGGTATATGTGCATTTAGATAAATTTTTACAAGACTGACACCTAATAGTATATTTAAAACCTCTTGAGGAAAATTAGGCCAAGGTTAAAATATATCTATATGAATTTGTACTATGGTCTCTCCAAAGTAAATCTTTTCATAATCATCATGTAGATTACTTACTACCCTACTCATGCAGTTGGTTCAACCAATAAAAGGATTTGTGACATTTCACAAATATTGATGGTTTTAGTAAGCATCTAGTCCTCAAAATTTATATTTCATTTGTAAACTTTTTAAGGCTTTCATTTTAGGGGCAATGTTGTTCTTGGGTTTTATAGGTTATTTTTTGCCTCATGAATGCTATGAAAAATATTTAATTTCATTCATTTATTAATTCATGATCCCATATCTGAAATATAAAATGATATTTTGTTAGTTGATTTATTGACAAGTTTAAAAAAATGAGGAAAGCATAAAATAAGAGTCATGCATTCTATTTGACTTTTTTTTCACTCTCCACAAAGTTGGCCCAAGGGGGGTCCTTTTGTGAGCACCTTTTTAGATTGAAATGATTAGTTATTTGCTATAAACAAATAAAATATGTTTATCTAACATGGTTATATACAATTTAATTCTAACCCTAATTCTAATTAAACCTTCAACCTAACTAAACACTAACTTTCATTTCTTCAACATTTAAAATATTTAAAATTAGGTAAATAATTTTTATACTCTTAACTTTAACTAATTGATTGTTAAAGAACCCTAACCCTAATTAAACTCTAACCCTAACTCTTAAATTTATTCCTAATTGAATGTTAAATGAACCCTAACCCTAATTAAACTCTAACCCTAACTCTCTCTTTTTTTTGGAAAATTTCTATCAAAGAGGGTAGCACTCTTTCATTAAATTCAAAAAGATTTACATAGATTAAGCTATTTTACGTACAATTTTTAGAGTTTTTCCTCAAGCTTTGTTGACCTTAATATCATTACATGTTTGGGATGAGAAGGGGGAAATATTTCTCTCTTTACTTTTCTCCATCCCTCATCATGCGTAATAAATTGTTCCTTGCACATTTCCTTTTTTATGGATCCTATGCATACCCTGATGGAGGTTGCATAATTGAGGAGACTAATTGATCAATTCGAGATGCACCAACACAACCACCTTTAGGCATACCAACATCAAAATTTCTTAGAGCATTTGAGGAGGGAGAGGACATGGCATTCACATTTTTTACAGCATGTGAAGATGACAATACAACCTTCTCTTTAGGATTAATAAAAAATGGTTGGATTTAGCCCCCACCCACCATGAGGTCTGATTTGGGAAATATTTTCCTCACGACAAATCATTCTTTTTTTTGCACTAGGAAGTTGTGTGCGTAGTTAAGTAATAGTACTTGCATCTGAAAGCAATATTTTCATAATCTATCGATTGATTCCAATGTCTATTTCCAACCTTCAGAGAGATCTTTACCGGAAGGCCTTTGGATAAATCAAATTCAACACATAAATGAGCACAAGTATAATTTTCATAATTTATGGTTTCTTTTGAAATGTTGTGATATTTATCAATTCCATTGGAAATTTCCACCAAACACTCGATCTCCCAAAATTGCAAAGGAAGGTAAGGCAATCTTGCCCCCAAAGAAATTTTGATGGGAAGGCATCAGTGTGGGGATCAAAAGAGGGAGACCATGTCTTTATGCATAAGAAATCACTTTGAAAAAAACAAGGACTGGTGTTGAGAATCAATGCCTTATCTTTGAGAGATTTGAATTCCTATATGAAAAACCCTTTAGCACAAGGGTAAATGTTGATTTTTTCCTCCATAAATTCTTTCCATTTTTTGCTTATCTGAGAATGGAGGTCACACAATTTCATCCAAACTTTCATAAATCTGGATACTAAGGCATGTTCTTGTAAGTAGGCTTCTTTGTTCGTGGCAATAGTATCCAGGAAGATTTCTAGGACTAAAGAGGATTGACTAATCTAGAGTGGGAGGCTATAGGAGGTTTGGTAATAGGAAATGAAGACTCCGGAGATGAATTTTTATTAGCCTCCAAACACCCACCAACTAGGTTAGAGGCCAAACCAAGCGCAGCCTTGAAGTTAGGTTGTGACTCCTTTCGCACAGATTTTCCTAATTCACCAAGAAAACATGACCGAAATCCCCATAATGCACCCCTTTTTTTTATACAACATTTGCATCATGAATCACTATTGTAGGAATACCATCTTGTGTTGCATGTGTTGCCGAGAGGAAGGTAAGTGTAGATCCAGAAGCAAAGAAACTATTGCCAGTTGTAGGGTTTGTGACGGTCAATGGAGAAAAATGAGCCATCCTCTATAACTCTAACCCTAACTCTACACCCCAATTAAATCATAGCTTTAATTGATAACCATAAACTTAACACTAACCCTTACCCTAAGTGAACCCTAACACTAACAATAATAGTTATAATTATAATTGTAACCCTAACCCTATTTCTCACCCGAACCATAACCTTAATCTTAAACCTAACTCTAACACTAATTATAACTCTAACCCTAACCCTAAAACTAACATTAATTCTAACTCTAACTTGAATCTTAACCCTAGCCCTATATATAACTCTAACCCTAATCTATCACAATAATTTAAACCCCAACCCTAAATCTATTTCTATCTATAACCCTAAATCTAAAACTAACCATAACTCTAACTCTAAACCTAATCCTAACTTTTACCCTAACTCTAAAGCTAACCTTAAACCTAACCCTAACATTATTTCTAAACCCAAAATTAACACTAATTGTACAAGTCTAGCCATAACCCTAACCCTAACTTAACACTAACACTAATTTAATTATAAGTTTAACCCTAATTAAACCTTAACCTTAACCCTAACCCTAAGTGAACAGTATCCCTATTTCAAGTCTAACTCTATCCCTACTTCAACCCTAACATTAATTTAATCCTAACCTTGATTAGCCCTCCATCCATGGCTCTGCATGTGAATATAGATTATGTAATACAATTTTCAATGATGGTGTAGAATACCCTATTATGATTCATTTAGAGCTCAAGGTTATGGTTAGATTTCAATTTTATGATTATTTGTATAGTTAGAGTTAGAGTTAAGGGTTACAATTAGGGTTCAATTACATTTAATATTTCATTACACTTAGATTTTAATTTTATTTCATTTCATTTATATAACAATATTATTACTTATTTTATACTTATAATGAGAGCTCAATTAATGTCTTAAAAGCTCTATTTGTGGATGCTACTAGCATATTGTAATGATGGAAAAAGCCCCCCTAACATGGCATTCATTTAGTGTTGCAATGTGTCTAACATATTCACATTAAGTCTTGGGCCCTTGTGAACTAAATGAGCTTATTGGTGCCTTATTTTAAGTGGTGTTAAGTGTTGTAACACACTTTCACACTTTTCTATGTTTTATTTAATAATTGGGCTTCTTTATGCTTTAATTGGTCTTATTTTGCATCCACAAGCCTCATTTAATGCATCTTGTCAAGGATGATCCCGACACAAATCAACATAAAATCATAATTTAGGTATTTTTCAGGTTGTGTGGCCTAGATTTGGTGGTTTGGGACTCATTCGCCACCTTGGGTGTATGAGTCCCACCTAGGGTTTTAGGTCTCAATCTTGGTTTTACACATTTCTAAGAATTTTTGAATTTGGTCCCATAAATTATTCCTAATGGGACTCATTCACCACCTTGGGCGAATGAGCCTTGTGTGGCCCAAAATTAAAATTAATTCAAATTTTTGGCGAGATTTTATCCTCCTAGATCTGATTTCGGCTTGTAGTGTTGTAATTGTGGGAATTCTAGCATAATTAAGTATAAATACAAGTTTATTTCACTCATTTTCACCTAACAAGCAATCAAGTGACCTGGAAAATTGAATGAGCATCCTTATAGCAAGTTTGAGTTCACAAGAGCATTCAAGTGTAGATTATCAAGTACTCTATAGCATTATTCAAGCATCAAGCATTATGTCAAAGTCTTCATGCATCGTGTTTGTTTTTGAGCTAACAATTGTGATGTAGGGCTTCATGATTCAATCTAGCATTTCATTCAAGATCTATCCTATTCAAGAAAGATTCAAGATCTACATCCATTGGGGTCATTTCATACATTTTTGCAGCCTCTTATTGATAGTGTTTGGTGAGTTGCAACATCATATTTTGTTCATTAATCGTTCTCCATTCCTATTTCATTTCATTTCAAGGTTTGATAACCAAAAATGGGTTTGACCAAGGAAAACCTCTATCCAATAGCAAGACAACATTTTCCCCTCTCTTTAGTGTATGATTTGCAGGTTTAGATTGAAGACACATTGAGGAGAAAGTTTGGAGAAAGTTGTCAAAGTGCCTAAAGTTGTCAAAGTTATCACCTTGCATTGAAGACACTTGGAAGACTTCTACAAGTTGCAAATTGAAGTTTCGGATCCATAAATCAATTGAGAAGCATAAAGAAGACCTTGAAGACCAGATTCAAACCTTGAAGTTCCAAAAAAACCTAATTGGATTGATTCTCCACTTCTGGTGTATGAGTCCCAGTTTAGGTCAAAATTCATATTTCTATAGATTTGGATACCCATTTGTCATATTCTTGTTTCTACACAGAAACCTAGATCTGGGACTGATCTGCCTAGCCTAGCGCATGACTCCCAGTCAACATCAAAGCTGGAATTTCTAGCATTTCAGAGCTCCATCTAGGCATCTCTAGATTTCCACGTGCACACATTTCATCTTACAACTTTTTGATTTATTTTATTTGCATTTCTAGGGCATTTAATGAAAGATTGAATTGAATTAGGGTTAAGCATTACATCTTGCATTGCATTTTTCTTCCCAAGCCCTAGCTTGGTGGTGAACCCCTCATTAGTTTATAACCAGACCTTAGGACAACCCTATTGCAAGATATCTTTCTCTTTTGTATTGGAGATCTCTAGGGTTATCCTTGAATAAAATTGGAAAGTGGGTGTGCTCTATGTCGTAAACCATACAAAAGCAACATCCTAACCCATTTTCTTTCATTTCACATATATATATTTAAAATAATCTATATAAATATGCAAAGATATCCTTCTTGAAGTACCTATTTTTAGGCAAATTTTGATATATTATTAAAGTGGAATAGTCAAAAATAGGAGACTTGAGAAGAATATCTCCCTATACATTTTATATAGATTATTTTTAAGATATATATGCTAGTTCAATAGATCTTTAGAAATGATAAAATTGAATTGAGAAACTTAGTATTTAAATGGGATTTTTTATGTAGTTAGTTAAAATCATAAATTAATAGCATAATTAGTTGATTTCATTACATAATTTTATTTTAATTCAATTAATGTAAATACCAATAAGTTTGTTTTAGAACTTTATATTTAATTCCAATACTTATATAAATTAAATGTCAATTAGAATGTTTGAATTCGAGTTTTAAATTATGAATAAAAAAATTATTTGTTAGTTCTTATATTCCTTGATTTATTTTACTATGCAATGTAATTAGTTAATGTGTTTATTCGTTATTATATTTTAGTTTAGTAAAAATTAAATAAGATATGGAAATAAAAACTCACTTACAATGTTTATTATTAACAATGTCTTTGGTTCATGTTCATGGATCATGTCATCACACTTAAATTATTGCATCTATCACCTAGCGTAGCTACATTTGTGGCATCATCCCTATAAATCACTAATTAGTAATACAAGACATCTTGATAATTAAATCTGAACAAACAGGAAAAAATTTCGAACAAATATATGAATGATATTCTAACACTAAGTATATAAATAAATTAATGATAGTTTAGCATTTTCATCGATATAAAAATTCTAAGAAAAACCTTATTCATTTAGGAGTTTTTATTGAGGATAAATTAGTAAACAGGTATTGGTCAATATGACTAAGTATTCAATGAATTAATGATTCCCTTAGTGGGTAGCAGTTGAAGAAGAATTCTTTGAGGAAAATGGGTCATATAAAGGGCTATATATCCACACTCAACAATTCACACCAAACTTAAATTAGAAAATAGAACTATATATATTACATCTTGATCTTATAAATATGGTTACATGGACAATCTGGATAAAAGGAGATTCTCAATACACAAGTTATCAAAAGAAAAGTTGGTAAATTTTTAAAGATCAAAATTTTTAACTTACACTAAACATTTCAATAAATTAGTCATTCAATTAAATCACTTAGATGAACTTAATTAAATTTAAAGAAAAATATATTCACTGTATACTTGAAATAATCCCAAATAGATTTTCTCAACTCCCTATTCTCAACTCCCTAAATCTTAAGATAAATTTCAAGGAAGGTTCAAGCTATTTTTCTATATAAAATATGTATTTCTAAATGGAAATGCCCTTGATACACTTCCAATAGGGAAGTGTAGTCTTCAGTGAGTGACTTAGGACTTGTTTGGTCTCAATGAATTTAAATATCTATTTAGAGCAATGTCCTTGTTCTATATGGATAGATGGCTATTTCATTTGGATAGATCCCTATCCCAGATGGATAGAGGAATACATGTCCCATAATGATGGATGCCTATTCCATATGGATAGAAGAGTATCGAAATATGCATATGAATGAACATATAATAAATTTGGTTATATTTATAAAAAAAGAAAAAAACTGTAAAAATTTTGGGTACAACTTGAGAGTTGTTATAAGAAAATTAAAAGAATCACTTTAAAAAAAAAAAAAATTGAGTGATTTTTATCAATATTAAAACCACATATCAAATTTGTTGTAAATGAGAAATTATTCTCTACATATGAGGAAGGCGTAGAGTTGTCTGTCACATTGGAACCTCAATCTTGGAGAAGAGAGAATGGCTCTCTTGAGAAAGATGAAATTGAAAAGTCAAATATAGAATTAGAAAGGTTAAAAATAAAACAAGAAATTTTGGTGAAAGGTAAGAAGAGTGAGACTTTTCCCTTAATTACGAGGACTAATATTTGATGTACCCATTGTAGTAGAGAGGGACAATTGAGGAATGAATGTCAAATGATATATGGCATGAGAAGAACCATCACATTGAGGGTATAATTTGAAATAACCCCTAGAAGAATAGAAAGTGTATAGTGCAAAATGTTGGTGTGAATAAAGTCTTGTACCTAGTTAATTCTTTACTAGGGACTTAGGGGGATTAATTCACATGTAAATTTTACTTAGGATATAAGATTTCTTCTAGAATTCTTAATTGTCTTATCTAGATTTTACATTATCCTAGGTGTTATGAGTTAATTTTCTCATGTGATAGGATTAAAACACTTGTCATGATCTTGTCTAATCCTATCTCTCACCTTGCCTTTATAAGCAAGGCATCTCTAGCATATTTTGTATCTTGATCAAATTGTATCATATTTTAATTCTTATTTGGTGGAATAACATCTTTCATTGTTGCTTCTCTCTATTTTTTGTGGAGGTTATTTGGTGTTGCAGATTAAAGATCTTGATTGCTCACTTCAACATGATATCAAAGCTTTGAATCTGGAAAGCCCCTTCCTTTTTATTAGAGAGTTTCTACCATCAAGTTTTCTATTGTGATTTGATTTTCTTTTATGATCTTGCAAATTATTGTATGCTCTTCTCTTGTATTTCAATACAAGATTGAAAATCAAAACCTGGATTTGCAATGATCTATTAATTTTATATTACATGTATGCTTTTGGTGATATCTGGTGATTGCATCACTTTTGGCTATAGTGGTAGTAATTTTGGCTGTCACATTGTGTCCAAGAGGCTCAAGAAAGTTAGATTTGGCTTTCTTTTCACTCAATTTGGTCACCATTTGCAACTTTGACAAACAAGGGTTTGAAGCTCGAATCTGGAAAACAACTTTTTACAGGAGCAGTTTTGGCCAAAAATAACCTTTTTATTGTGTCCAAGTGGTTGATTCCATGAACTTTGATATATAATTTTCGCATATTCAACAAAATTTGTTTTCGAGGCAAAAAAAATTAGTTGAAGGGTCATACGCCCCCCTAGCCTGTGCAGGTAGAATGAAATTTAAAAAAAAAAAATCATCATTTTTTCTAGGTGGATTTTTATTAAAAAAATTCAAAAAATATATATATATATTAAAAAATTTAAAACACTTTGAGCATTGGGGCTCACGGCCTTTATAAAGAAGGTTACAGACTAAAAAGTCTACATACTCCTTTAAACCGTGGCCTTTGGCCTTGAGCCACCAGCGGCTGTGGTTAAACCGCCTAGCAGTTCATAAACCATGTGGTGATTATTTTTTAAACCACCAAAAAACAATTGTTAACCACAATTTTTAATGTTAACCACTAGAAGTTAACAATAACCCTAATTTTTAATGTTAACCACTAGCAGTTAACAATAACCCCAATTTTTTATGTTAACCACTAGCAGTTAACAATAACCCCAATTTTTAATGTTAACCACTAGCAGTTAACAATAACCGCAGTGGATTTCTACAACCCATGATTTTTTTTTGCCTCTAAAAAATGCGGGGTCAAATTGGTGACCAACAGCTAGCCCCCAAGGGCTAAAAAATTGTACCCAATTATCCTTCAAAAGTGCCTAAAATAGGCCATTTTTCAATTTTGCATAACTTTGTACCAATTTATCAAATTTCTACCAACGAGATATCATTGGAAAGGTGATTTGACAAACTTCGCAATGGTGTGGGTGATTTTAGTATATTTTGTCATTTTTGGCTAGTTTTTCAGCCTGAAGGTACATGTGCATTTATTACTTGTAACTGGCATAACTTTTACGTACAAAGTCAAAATTTCGCAAACTTCTTTTTGAAATTGCTTAGAAAATTGCAAGGAATATATTTGTGACCTCTATTTTTAGTTTTGACAAGCCTTTTCTTTAAAAAATATAAAAATAGTTGTGTGTTATAAGTGGTTGATTTGAGCTTTTCACTTATACAAATTGCAAAATTTCATCATTGTAATTTGTTGGGGGGTTGTAAATTCAATTTTAATACATTTTGGGGGGTGAAAGGCATAATATAAGTGTAACATTGTCTTCTTTCTCTTGGTGTTCTTCTATCCAACATGGTAGATCTAAGGAAAATTGAACTACTCACTCCACATAATTATCATACATGGAAGCTAAAAATGACTCAATTGTTACAATCTAAAGGTCTATGGAAAATATTAGAAGCATAACAACCTGAATTCACAAGGGAATATGAATTTTTTTCCCATATATGTAAAATGGATGAAGCAAAAGGGCTCATTGGCTTACATGTATCTGATAACTTATTGTTTCATACTGCGAAGTGTAAAACACCTAATAATGTTTGGGAAATACTTGAATAATTATATGGTCAAGTCAATCAATTTAGAATCTTGCAACTTCAAGCGAATCTACAATCACTCTCTCCAAATTTATTTCCTTCTACTCAATATTTTCTTGCATAATTCAAGTTGATTTTGTCACAAAGAAAAGGATGTGGGCATGATAAATATGATGATGAATGTATATTCTTGGTTTTATCTAAGTTAAGAGGCCCTTATTAAGTGTTATCTTCTACATTCTATTCTACTATGGATTTCATGGGGAAGAATATAAAATGTCTTCTTTTGAGTTATTTTGTGAGCATCTTACTAGGGAGCAGTCCAAGTTGGTTCAATTGGATGCACTACCTAGTTCTAAGAATCAAGATCTAATGGCTCAATCTTCCAAGGGTAAAGGAAAGAATAAGAAGAATCTCAAGATAGAATCATGTTCAAGTATTGAGTCTCCCTCCAAACTGAAGTAGAAGAACAATAAGAAGTCCACTCCACCTCCTTCTTCTACCTTTGGATATTCTTCTTCCAAGTCCAAGAAAAAGAAAGGAGATCCTTGTTCATTTTGTGGTGGGCATGATGAGTCTCATTTTTTAAAGAGACTGGAAGCCTTGGAGGAGGCTACAAGGAAACATAATATTTCAGTGCCTAAGTCTTCTTCCATGGGAAAAGGGCAAGCTCTTTCGGCACATGCATTACATATTATAATAGTTGGATTCTTGATTCAAGTGCTTCACATCGCATGACCAATTCATGTGATCTTGATTCCATTTCTCATACTTCTAATTCTTAGATTGTAGTTGGGAACTCTTCGTAGATTCTAGTTTTGGGGGTGGGCTTTATTCAGATGCTAGATGGATGCATTGAAGATGTTATTGTTCCTAATATTTCAGCGAATCTACTTTCCATATATCAGATTTGTCATTCTACAAATGGAAATGTTGTTGATTTTATCCCACAGAATGTGACTATTAGATAGTTGTAGGATCTTGATAAGTTTGTTTCTACATGGATAGTTGATCATGAGAACCATTTGTATTGGTTTTATGGATTTGATTCTTCATTAGGTTCATGTTTTATTTCTCATGTTGATTCAATGAGAAAAATTTGGCATGAAAGATTTGCACACTTAAACTATAGATATCTTTAGCAGATACACACACATAACTTAGTGGTTGGTCTTCCTAAGATCTCTTACATAGATGGTGTTTGTCTAGGTTGTGTTCTTGGAAAAAAACATCAAGATAATTTTCCTAAGGGTCAAGATATATGTGCAACCACACCCCTTGATTTGGTCCATAGTGATCTCATGTCATTCACAACTCCTTTTTCAGGGGCTAAGTATGTGCTCACTTTCATTGATGATTTTTCCAGATGCACATGGGTCTACTTTTTGAAGCTCAAGAGTGAGGTTTTCACCATCTTCAAGACCTTTAAAACATTTGTGGAAAAGAAGCCATTTTTTCTCTTCTATGGATACACATAGATAATGGGGGGAGTATTTCAATCAGGTATTTCAAGATTTTTGTAGTGAGCATGGTATTCTTCATCAGCACATGGTTCCTTGCACTCCTCAGCAAAATTGGATGGTGGAGAGAAAGAATGGGACTCTAAGGGATATGACTAATTGTATGATTCAGTCTAGGTTCATGGCTTCAGCATTTTGGGATGAATATTTCAATTGTTCCAATTATATTTAGAATTTTATGTCTCACAAGCCATTATAGAATATAAATCCTGAGGATGCTTGGTCTCATCACAAGCCCAACATATCCTTCTTTAGATTATTTGATAGTGAGTCTTGGGAATTCATTTCAGATGGTCAGCATAAATCATTGGAGAAGAAGAGTTAGCGGTTCATTTTTTTTGGCTATTGTGAGGATGTGAAGGTATACAGATTATTTGATCCTAACACATGAGAGGTTCACTTTTCTTGTGATGTTCATTTTTCCAAGTCTTCTGCATAGAAAAATCCTCCTTTGAATTCTTCTTCATCATAACCTACTCAATCTTCTTCAATTGAGTATATTTTCCCCCTTGAGGAAGATTATGATGATGGTCTTGATCCACCTCCTAATCCACCCACTAGGGCACGATGGGCTCATGTTACTCTTGAGGAGGATAGTACTCTTGTTGGTGATTCCACAGACACTCATCACACTCATTCTCATACTTTAGGTGTCAGTATTTTGAGTCATGCCATTTCAAATGATCCATTAAAAATTTCAAATGCTTTAGGTATTCCCGAGTGGGATAGTGCTATGGCTAATGAGTATTCTTATTTAACGAAGAATCATACTTGGGATCTTGTACCTCTTCCTAAGGAAAGAAAGTCGGTTTGATTTAAGTGGGTGTATCATAACAAATATACAACAGATGGTTTCATTGACAAGTATAAGGCTCGTCTTGTTGCAAAGGGATTTTCACAAGTTGAAGGAATTGACTATTCCAAGACCTTTGCTCTTGTTTCCAAGATGGATTCTATCCGTCTTGTTCTTGCTATGCAGTGATTTTTTTAGTGGCTAATATTTTCCAACTGGCTAATAGTTGAAATTTGGGAATCCAAAATTGGCTAATAGTTCGAGCTACAATGTGACTTGAATCGCCACATTTTTACAAAATTTTATTATAGTCTTATTTAAAATCGCCAAATAATTTATTTTAATAAAAATTTAACTCAAAAAATTTCCACAATATTTGATACATGATTAGATCAAATTCGCTTGAATTTCATAAATTATAGTAGAAATCTATATTAATTCACCAATAGTATATCATAATTATTAGTTGCTTTAGGACCACATTTCTAATCTTTAGTTTCCACCATTGATTTTTAATATAATCTAATGGCCCTTGTATTCCATGAGGTAAAATGTACCCATGATCTGTAATGCTCATGGGGCCCATAATTTTAGGTCTCGTGAGCATTATAGATTATGGGTAAATTTTACCTTACAGAGTACTGTTATATCAATGATATAAAAGCAATTTTGAGCCCCATAATAATTATAGATCATGGGCACATTTTACCTTGAAAAATACAATGAGGGCCGTTATATTATATTTTAAAATAATGGTGGAAAGTAAATATTATAGTCTACCCCTTCGACCCATCAATAATTTCCACCCTTGGGCACCTACTTTTCCATGAGAATTATTTTTAGTTTGGATAGATTCTCCATCATAATTAATGCATTTTCCTATTATTTTTCAAGGTTCGCCAAAATTTTGTTAGTGATGTAAAAAAAATCACCAACAAAAATTAATATTTTTTCGAAAAAAGGAAAGATTCAAATAGAAATTAATATTGTTTCCTAAAAAATGAAAGATTAGCCAAGATTTTCTATCTTTTGTGAGGGGGGTTTCTTAAAGTTATCACTATTGCTATAGCTACATCTTAGGGATGATCGGTGTATCAAATGGATGGGAATAGTTATTTCTTACATGAGGATCTTCATGAGGAGATGTATATGGAGCAGCCACCAAGTTTGTACAGGATTCTTCACTTGTTTTCAAGCTTCTACGCTCATTTATGGTCTCAAACAGGCCCCTCAAACTTGGTATGAGAAAATGGATAGCTTCTTTCTTGCTTCGAGCTACACTTATTGTCATTTTTATCCTATAGTTTATACTCAGAGACATGGAAAGGATCTTATTATTCCTTTTCTTTATGTGGATGATTTGATTCTCACAAGGAGTTCCACTTCCATGATTCAGAGTACTCACTAATCATTGATGGAGCAATTTGATATGATCGACCTTGGTCTTTGCATTACTTCCTTGTTCTTCAAGTTCATCAGACTTCTAATGAGATCTTAATTTTTCAACAGAAGTATGCTCATGATTTGCTTCAAATATTTAGCATGGTTGATTGCAAGCTTGCCCCCACTCCTTTTCATTCAATTTTTGTATTGTCTACCAGTTGCACTACTCCTATAGATGATCCTACCTTGTATTTGTAGTTGGTTGTCAATCTTTTGTACTTGACACATAATCATCCTAATATTTATTTTATGGTTTGCCTTGTCTCTCGCTTCTCTTAGGAGCCTCATGAGAGTCATTGGAAGGCTGCCAAATGTATCTTGAGATACATTCAAGGCACTACTCATTTTGGCATTCATTACACATTAGGAGCTTCTCAAATTGTGGGCTCCACTAACTCAGAATGGGCTAGTGATATCAATGATTGGAATTCTACTTCTAGCTTTGTCTTTTTCCTTCGTTTTGATTTGATTGCATGGTCATGCAATAATTAGACTTGTATTGCATTATCATCCATAGAGGCTGAGTATTGAGGTGTTTTTCTTGCTAGTCAGGAGGTGTTGTGGCTTCGTCAATTGATGACCGAGTTTGACTTTTCTTCCAATCATCCCACTACTCTTTGGTGTGACAACTAGAGTGCCATCCATATTTCTTGCAACCTAGTAGAGTATCAACATACTAAGCATTTTGAGATCTACATGCACTTCATCATGCAGCTCATCCAGGATTGTGTTCTTAGCTTGGAGTATTTGCCTACGGAGCAACAAGTTGTCGACATCTTCACTATAACCTTTGGCATCACCTCATTATCTTTAGTTACGATTGATGCTTGAGGTGAAGGATGTTTTCATTGGGGGATCTTGATGATTCCTCCTTCCTTCAATTTTATTTGCAAATTTTTCTCTTTTGGAGAGTATTTTTCTCTCAAAGGGTTTTTCTCCTTTTCTCCACTTGTGGGAGTTTATATTTGTACATGGGTACCTCATCAGACCTTATTTTTGGGATCCATCTTTTGTATTTTTGCATTGGTGTTTCCTCCCTAAGTTGCACTTAAGGGGGGGTGTTGGTGTGAATAAAGTCATCTACCTATTTAATTCTTTACTAGGGACTTAGGGGACTTAATTCACATGTTAAGTTTACTTAGGATATAAGCTTTCTTCTAGAAGTCTTAGTTGTCTTATCTAGATTTTACATTATCTTGGGTAGTTATGATTTAGTTGTCCCATGTGATAGGTTTAAGACACTTTTCATGATCTTGTCTAATCATATCTCTCACCTTTCATTTATAAGAAAGGAATCTCTAACATATTTTGTATCTTGATTATATTGTAATTCTTATTTGGTGGAATAGCATCTTTCATTGTTGCTTCTCTCTATTTCTTGTGGAGGTTATTTGGTGTTGCAGATTGAAGATCTTGGGTGCTCACTTCAACAAAAAATACATCGACAATGGCACACACATAAGATAGATAATTTTCCTTTGTTACTAGATGAAGAAGATATATATGAACCAATGGTTCATGGAATGAATAAAGAATAATTTTTCATAGATATAGATATGGTTAGGTCACAAGGATTGACCACAAGAGCATTAAATGGATATCCAACACACTTTTACTAGAAATCATAATGGAGAGAAAATAAAGGATTAGTTAATAATATAAACCATGTGGTACCACAAAAAATGAGGACCCTTTCATTAGTTAGAGTATTGACCATTACCAATTATTTAGTAGAGGAGGTTAATGTGACACCAATAGAGGTACTCGTGGAAGAGGCTAGAAAAGAAGAAAAAGAACAAAAAAATAGTTTATGATTTTTCAATGATACTACACATGATGCGTTTAGCTACCCCAAATCCTTACAATTCTATAAAAATGGTTCGGCGTCAAAAACAAAAATTAGGTATAAATGCATTACATAGTGTCAAAGTTCTAATTAAAATACCAAAAATTAAAGGACAAGGAATTGGATGATGTAAGAAAATATAAAAATAAAATAAATATGAAGGGGAACCTTCATTAAGAAAATATAAGTTAGAAAAATAATGTAAAGATGAAAAGGAATAACTTGGAAGAAAAGTACTTGTGGAATTAGGAAAAAGGAGAATAGAGTTGTGGTGATTACTTCTGGAAGGATAGGCACAAACAAAAATAAATAGATATTAGAAGAGATTGATAAAAGTGATAAAGAAATAAATATCCAAAAAATTTATGAGTGGGACATAGTAAGAAAATCCAAAGAGTTGATTGAAAAATACAAAACCAAGAAGAGAAGAAGAATTTTTTTTTTTAAGATCTGAAACCTTAAAAAATGGCTAATATAATAGAAGATGGGAGTGAGTTAGAGAAACATAATAAATTATAAATATTGGAACAAAAAGAGCATAGAACAAAGAAAAACTCAAGCCAAGACCTTGATAAAAATTTAAAAATTGAAAGAAGCAACCAATCCAAAAAGAATAAAACTAAACAAGAAAATATTCAAGAAAGCTCTACTAGATTTGGGAGTTCATATAAACATTATTCCAATATGAGAAGGATTTGATAAGACAAAACTACATGAAATCCTTTATGGTATTGTTCTAGCCAATAGAATCCCCATATTCCCTACAGGAACATGGAGAGATGTACAAAATTAGATTTTATGAGTATTGTAGACATGGAAAATGTATAATTCGATCTGACACACTGGATCTTGATTTACTAACACCATTTTATCCCGAATCATCTCCTTTACTAGTCATTTAATCGAATAATCTATATTTGATTAAATTCATCACTCTTCGTCTCTTAATTAATTAAATCAACTTTATTTAATTAAGTCATCATCTCCTATTAATTAAATAAATCAATTTTATTTAATTATTTATGTAATCCCTCTTTAATTGAATAATTCATTTTATTTGATTAAATCCCTAAAGTCTTCTTATTAAATTGAATAAATTAAACATTATTTAATTTAATCTTAACATTACCCCTCCTTAGTTAAATAAATCAAATCATTTATTTAATTAAACCCTTCTTCTCAATTTAATTTAAATCAATTCATAAATTTAAGTCTAAATTGTCACATCTCCTAATTTCTCATTAAATTAATCAAATCTTTGATTAAGTTAATCTTTCTCACTAAAATCCTCTAGAGAATGCAACTTACACAATAAATCAATTACTTTGATTTATTTAATTCTCTATTTTCCCTCACAAAGCATCAAAAGGGAATATTCTCTCATTTGAATTCAAAAAGGCCAAGTGGGCTTGGTCCTTCCAACAAGACATTCAATGCCTCTTACATGTCCTTGTGCATTGAGTCAATTGACATTAACTCCATTTCTTTCTCCCTCCAACATGTCACATTCAAAATTCAAATTTGAATCCAATGGCATTTATCATGCACATTGACTAAAATGTGTTAATTCCTCAACCATTCACATCTTGACAAGTGGCACTTGGCTATTGGATGTTGAATGATCCCACATTGCTTATTTTCACTCATCCTTCCAACTTGTAAATTTATAAATGAGAGAATATTTCTCTCATTCAAACATCTACAATTTGAGTAAAATTACTATACTAAAATCCATCTTCATCCACAATCTTCATGCAAAGTTACTCTCTTCACATTGAGAGCTAATTTTGCCCATTGCACTCCATCATCCATCATTTTCATAAATTGTAACAAGGCTATGCTCAAATCTCGAGATTTGACCATTGTTCAATCAACTCACATTGCAACTTAGGAATTGGGAAAGGGCCAATTGCAACACTCCATTGGCACCAATTCCCCCATGGGATCATCAATCTATTGGCTAAATTAGGATTTATTTTTATGATTATTTGAATTTTTGTTCTTCATTTCCTAATAATAGTTTAAATAGGTGGATTTCATGAGGAATCTCTCATGCTTGTGTACATGCATTTGATATAACATCTAACCATGTTTGTTGCTCTTGTGCATTTGCAGGTTTAGGGGTTCATAAGTATAAAAATAAAACTCAACTTTGAGGTCATAGATATGTATGAAGAATCTCAACATGTATTTTATATCATAGTAGGTATTAATTTTTATTTTTGTAGATAGCAATGAAATATTCAATCATAAAAATAAGAGATAATATTGCAAGGAAATGGGAAAGCAATGCATATGCCTTTGAATGAAGGTATGAAGGGAATATATATAAGAAAAATACATATTGAAAATGAAGAAGATGAGGGTGAAAATAATAAAACATTAGACACAATTGGAAGGAAACATAGAAGATAATTTAATGTAACCCTAATTTAGAATTTGAGATGTTAATAGAAAGAATCAACTCTTCAACCAACACAAAAGTTGCAATAAATTCTTGTGCATGTAACGAATAAAAAAAGAATAAAAGTAATATACTTGGATTAAGAAAATATTTTATGGATCAAAAAGTGCCTTAAGCAAGACAAATAGATATTGCAAAAGAAATAAAACCACCATATATTAAGATATTAAGCTACATATAGAGGAGAAATTTCACATCCAAAATTTCCACACTACTCAACAGTAGGAGCCTTATCGGGTTATCTCTAAGTTATTGAAGAAAATTCTCACATAAAAAGCCTTGAATAATTATAATTAATAATAGGTACTTGGAAGAAGGAGATACTAGTGAAATAATAAAATATAATATAATTAGAGATGCACAAAATCACATAAATATTTGTGAATATGTTTGGGATAGAATAAGAGAGACAAATGAGAGATTAAGCATATAATTATTCTATTGGACCTTAGCCACTATCACAATAGAATAGTACATACTGTATTAACGTGAATTTGCACCCCTAGTGCAAATCCCCCTTTTTCCCTTTAACACCTTAGAAAATCAAAAGCAGAGATTTAATTCCACTTAAGCTTGTTGCTTGCAGTCCACTTGGTGCCTTGTTTGTGTGTCGGTGGGGGCATTTTTTTCGGAGATTATCGTGCGACGCGGAGATGACTGTGCGGTGCGTAGACATCCATGTGGCGTGCTTACATCCCTGGTAGATTCTTGTGGCTGAGACTATAGAGGCGTTACATTTTCAATTGGAAGTTGAAGAGTAACATCCCTCATCGGTTGGCCGACTTGAATATGGCCATTTTTCACCTTCTCCTTCATATTCTTGACCATTCCATCCATTCTCAAGTTTTTGCAAGTCTTGCTAGACCACTTGAGCACTTTTTTAGCATTCACTTCAAAGCTTTGTAGCAGCATTCTTCACTCCATTGCAGCAACTTGATACTCCATCACTCCAACAAGGCGAGTACATGACATACACCAAGGCAACAAAGGCTTGAGTCCCTTTTGTTCACTCCTCCATAAGCCTTGAGCGCTTTGGACAAAGGCAGTAAAGCTCCTCCCTTCTCTCCTTTTTCTTTTGATTGGGTAAGCACTTATTGTTTCATGGTGTTTCTTGCGTATGTAGCTTGTAGTTCTTTCCTTTATCATTTCTCTATACTATTCCAAACTTGGTTGTTCATGGAGGTGGAAACACCAATACAAGGTTCTGACTGAGGTAGGCCCCTATATAGCCCCAACAATTTTTGCCTTCCTTGTGTGCAGGTGGAGAGTGCGTGGAACAAGCTGGCGAGGAGAGAATTCTACAAGATCATCTTTGTCACCTTGGTGGTAATACATTTCCTTTATCATATTCGCATTTTCTTTTCTTTCCTCTTAATCTTGTTCTATCATTCTAAGAATTCTTAGACTAGGCTAGTGGTCTTCCTTTTTGGGTAAGAATCTTGTCTCCTTGGTTCTTTAGTCGTATGGATGCCAACACATCTATGAGACGCCAGCGCGTCACACTATCGTCCTAGAACTATGCTTTCATCCTCAAATAGAGAGCTTCTTGAGACACAAATCTAACTCTAAAGGCCGACCCATCTGGTCCCCTTCCTACATTTGGATTGTAGAGTGATCAAAGGGTTCATAATCCTCATCATTCGCATCCTTTTCAGCCTAACTTCCCTTTAAACTAAGGTGGGTTAGGGCATACTTTCTGCCCTTGGCCTTTTGTGACCTGGGGCCTTACAGTGAGTGGTCCCCCTCTCTCACATTTTTGGTGAACCCGACGTGAACCATTTTGGTTACATTCTACGATACTGAAATTTCCTTTCCTCGTATCCTAGGAGTGTTGTAGGTGTGATTGTTGAGAGGCTCTCGCCTCATAACCCAACCTGCAACCCTTAGTAGGCATAGTTGGAAGGTTCCAAAGTATTACGTAATGAAACCTTATCTAGGTCACTACCTTATCCCGCAAACCCTAGGAGGCTCCGTAGAAGTGCCATCTGGTGTGTGCAATGGCCTCTTTCCTTAATCAACCTATTCCCTCTATGCAGACTATGATTAGTGGTACTAGCATAACCTTTACTTCACAAGAATTTCTGATGGGCTTCAATAGAGATCCATCTCCTCTTTACGTTCTTGCGAGGATAAATGGGAACACTATAGTAGGAATTCTCATTGATCTAACATCACAAGTGAATATCATAACCGAGGAGATTATGTTGATTAACTTCCTACACAAGGATGGGTATGACACACCTAAAATTATCGTTTGCACCCATGACAGGATTTGCGTGCCTCCTATAGGGAGTATTGTCCTATTGGTCCTTGTTGGACCTAATTCCATAAGCCTGTGGTCCGAGCTCTTCAGAGTGAAGCTAGGTATCCCTTGGCTAGTAGCTATGAATGTAGTTCCCTCAGTCATACACAAATTTCTGAATTTCTTTCATGGAGGTTTGGTACATGTTGTCCACAACACCGGTTATAGGCCACCTATTGCATGTGGCAGCTATGCCTTGGATTAATTTTGGTCTGCCTCCATTGGTCCTCTCCTGCCTAGGAAGGATCTCTTACACCACACATATCAGAACTATAAGAAGGGGTGCTCTAGGTCGAAAGAGAGGTACCCTCCTTCACCTTATGCTATCTCACATAGATCCTATTTAAAGGATGATAGTGATGTCACCAAGGAACATAGAAGAGAAGAAAGGAAGCGCTCCTAAGATCCTCCTTCTTCCTCTTCCACAGTTCAACCTGATGCTTCCTCTCGCCCTATCGTGGTACCATTTGTTCTTGTCTCACATTTGCAAGAGAATCCCATGGTGCCCGCTTGGTGAAAGGCCAAACATCCTACATTTGAGCTTCCTGTGTTACCCACGGAGCCCAGGCCCATTCGTTATGGAAGAAAAAGAGTCTCTCATGGAGAGTCCTCCTTGTCTCGACCTTAGTGGCCTCCTACTGTTCATGTTGTTAAATTAGTGAATGGGAAGAGGTCCACCGCAGAGGCGCTAGAGGTAACTCCTCTCACCGTTTTCGAACCCGTTCCTATGGCTCCCATTCAAGAGACTTCCCTTCCACTAGAGACAGTTGTGGAGGACATCCCCATGGCTGAGAAGGATCCTTTTGTTTCTTCACAATTTTTGGCTTTTGGTGCAAAGAGCCATAGAAATCACCTTGCATGCAAGCGTAAGCACCGACAAAAGGCTCTCTTGGTTGAGCAAGCCTCCTTATAGAATAATGAGGGGGAGAAGATTGTATCTCCTATTGTGTCTTCCTCTCTCCCCCCTTCTGCCTCTATTCGACCTCATTCCTAATTTCTTCCAGCTCTCGTTGTGAGTGCACCTACACTTGGAAAGGTGTAAGTGTTCATCACTCCTTCTACAGAGCCACCCTTGTTGACCTTCGTTCTGGATGTCCTACCTTTCCTAAAGCCCGTGGACATGGTGAACACTTTCGTTGTGTCCACTATGGTTCTTTCCTCTTCTCCCTCGATCCTTTCTTCGTCTATGGGGAGTTCACCTCCTCTGATGAAGAAGAAGATAGAGTATGGTCCCTCCAACAATGGAGTATGAAAGAAGATCCCACCTTCCTCAAAAGGTGACCCCACACTAACTTGTTATGTCCTAGTCACAAAACCATCTCTAGCCTCCCCTGAGTTTGTCGTTGCTCTTGAGTTCCTCGGTGAGCCTAGCAGTGAACCTTGGGTGCAGACTCCTCCATTTACCAAGGCAAAACATGGAACTCCTGTCAAATGCATGTATAACTTGTTGGATGAAGTTCCAGCCATGTCAGTAATCTTTGCAAGGTTGTTGACCTTAGACCCACAAGAGCTAAGCGATGGAGACCTAACAGGTCCCTCTACCTTAGACCTTGTTGCAAGAGGATTGGAAGCTCCTCCCCTCAACATTACACTATTGTAAGCTCATCTTCCCTCCTACAATGATCTAGAGTGGGAGTCTGATGACCTCTTGGTTGACCAATGTTAGGGGGAAACCCTCTTCTTAATCTTTAGATTAGACATGTGTGTGATTCGGGACGTGTGTTCCTCGTGATTGTGCTCTATGTACCTGGATGACCCACGTCACCCCTATTGGTGCTTGGATACAAGCATGGTGTATGTGTTGTGAAAATTCCTCTATAGGTGTCATCATTCTTCCATGTTTGTGATAGAATTTTGATGAATTGGGGATGATGCAAAGTGTCAAGAGCATTTAGGCCTCCTTCCATGTTGACCCATTTTATTTTATTTTTACTTTGTCTTCTCGTGCATTCCTCACATGGCTTGATATAGTAGGGGGTTGATGACAGTTCATTTATATACTATTATTATACTTATATATATTCATGAAGCAGTTCTGACCTCAAAATATCAGGCCACCCCTATGCCCTTTGTGTGTGTTCCCTTTTTATTTTTACTTGCTCTTTATCTTTCTCTGTTCTTTGCTTGAGTTTTCCCTTTCATGTATGAAAACACCTCTTCTATGTTACTCAGTCTTTAGGAAACACATTCGTGCCAAACAAATATTTCCTCAAAGAGCTTTCAAACACTTCTTTGTTGAAATCGCATTCTCAGCTTAGAACCCTAATGAAACGTGTTTCCTTCATCATGGGGTCGTAAAGAAAGGACTTGGAAGTCCTCCTCTGAAGCATGAATGGTCTTAGTCCCCCCCTCACATGACCACATCTCCTTCCTTTTGAATTCCTTGATGAAGTGAACATCTTTCAAAAGTACTACTTGGTGAAGAATCGATTCGAGAAGGAAGACATTAACTTTGGAACAATGCATCCCTTGAGTGGACCCCTCCTCTTCACATTGGGTTCCCAAGGGACCCCTTCATAAGGCTTCAAATTATTTATTGGCATCTAGACTGGGGTAGCTTGACTAGAGTAGTTTTGCATCTTTGTGTCTACTCTGGGGGCAGCCCAACTAGACTTCACTTTACATCTTCGCATCTAGCTTGGGGGCAGCCCAACTAGACTTTACATTTCAATCAATGCATCCCTTGAGTGGAACCCTCTTCATTTTTAAGGGTTCTTGAGTGACCCCTTTGAAAGTCTTACAATTTAGCGATGGTCTGTGTGACTGCCCGTTCGCTGGTCTGCACAACCGCTTCTTGACATGTTATATTTGCGGGTAAACATGTCGCCATCTCTGACTCTACGGAGTCCCCTTTTCTCGGTATCCTTCATGTGAGAGTTCTTGGAGAATACCTTTCTTCCAGGTTTGGGGGTTTTTGAGGCGCTTTCTTGGTTTCCTTCATGTGAGAGTTCGTGGAGGATACCTTCCTTGCAGGTTTGCGGGTCTGTAAGGTACTTTCTTGCTTTCTTTCATGTGAGAGTTCTTGGAGGATAACTTCCTTGTAGGTCTACGAGTCTATAATGCACTTTCTTGGTTTCCTTCATGTGATGGTTCTTGGAGGATACCTTCCTTGTAGGTTTGCGGGTCTATAAGGCACTTTCTTTCTTCAGCTTCATAGTTCCATAAGGTTATGAAGTTATTTTCTTGTCCTGCACTCTCGGGTTCACCAGATCACGTTCTGCTTCCTCGACAATTCAGGTATACATCTCTTACTCTACTACTTCCTTACTACTCTACTTTACCGAAGCACTCATTAGTACTCATGCTCACTAAAGTGGGGGGGAAATGTATTAGCATGAATTTGCACCCCTAGTGCAAATCCCCATTTTTCCCTTTAACACCTTAGAAAATCAAAAGCGGAGATTTAATTCCACTTAAGCCTGTTGCTTGTAGTCCACTTAGCACCTTGTTTGTGTTTCAGTGGGGGCATTTCTGTCAGAGACACTCGCGTGATGTGGAGATGACTGTGCAGCGTGCAAACATCCTCGCGGCGCACTTACGTCCATAGCAAATTCTTGTGGCTAAGACTGTAGAGGCGTTACATTTTTTATAGTCAAAGAGTAACGCCCCTCTTCAGTTGGCCGACCCGAATATGGTTTTTTTTCACCTTCTCCTTCATATTCTTGACCATTCCATCCATTCTCAAGTATTTGCAAGTCTTGCTAGACCACTTGAGCACTTTTTGAGCACTCACTTCCAAGCTTTGTAGCAGCATTCTTCACTCCATTGCAGCAACTCGATACTTTGTCACTCCAACAAGGTGAGTACAGGACATACACCATGAAAATAGAGGCTTGATTCCCTCTCGTTCACTCCTCCACAAGCCTTGAGCGCCTTGGACAGAGGTGGTAAAGCTCCTCCCTTCTCTCCTTTTGCTTTTGATTGGGTAAGCACTTACTGTTTTGTGGTGTTTCTTGCATACATAACTTGTAGTTATTTTCTTTATCATTTCTCTATATTATTCCAAACTTGGTTGTTCATGGAGGTGGAAACACCAAGATGGGGGTCTGACTGAGGTAGGCCCCTATACAGCCCCAACAATTTTCCCGTTCCTTGTGTGCAAGTGGAGAGTGTGTGGAGCAAACTAGTGAGGAGAGCATTCTATGAGATCGTCTTCATCACCTTGGTGGTAATGCATTTCCTTTATCATATTTGTATTTTATTTTCTATCCTCTTAATCTTGTTCTATCATTCTAAGCATTCCTAGACTAGGCTAGTGATCTTCCTTTTTGGGTAAGAATCTTGTCTCCTCGGTTATTTGGTCGTACGGACACCAGTGCACCTGTGAGATGCCAGCACGTCGTGTTGTCATCCTAGAACTTCGCTTTTATCCTCAAACAAAGAGGTGCCCGAGACATGAATCCAACTCTAAAGGTTGACCCATCTGGTCCCCTTCCTACATTTGGATTGCAGAGTGATCGAAGGGTTCATAATCCTCATCATTCTCATCCTCGTCATCCTAACTTCCCTTTAAACTCAGGTGGGTTAGGGCAGCCTTTCCGCTCTTGGCCTTTTGTGACCTGGGGTCTTTTAGTGGGGTGGTCCCCCTCTCTCACACATACATCAAGAGATAAGGGAGGAAAATATATTGGGATGTGATCAAAAAACAAAAATTGTAAAACTTTCATGCTTTGGGACCCAAATCAAAACATATAAATGTATTCCAAATAATTAAAGAAATAATAACCTTATTGAAAGAATGGGTAAAATGGAAGCTTGAGAGGAAAAATACATGCACGATATCCCACAAGGAAGAAGAGAAATAAAAAATAATTAAATGGATAGAATAAAAATTGTGATACCATAGAGAATATGCTACTCAATCCAAAAGGGAGCAAAAGAACCCTTAGAAGAAGAAGAGAATCCTAAGATTTTTGATCTACAAAAAGAGGAAGATGAGAGAAGTAGATAAAAATGAAGACACAATTCAATATTTTTACCAACCTTTGAAAATAAAATAAGAGAATGTAGCTAAAGAAGGTGAACTAAAAATAGCTAAAATTATAGACTATTGGGGTAAAGAAGTATTGAAAATATAAAGAGTTTTTTTCAATAGTTTTCACAAAATTTAAAGAATAAAAAAAGAAGTTGGATTCATGAGAATTTAGCTAAAGGATAATGACAAACCACAAAATAAAATATCAAACTAGCTTAATCTAAATATAAATTCAAATTAAAAAAATGAAATAGATGGAATGTTTGCATGATGAATCATTAAGTCAATAGAAAAATGCAAAATTTATGAGTCTTATGATGGTCCAAAACCAAAAATACCATAGAGATAAGGATATGTGTAGATTTATAAGAGTTAAAAAAAACGTGAATTCATAGCTCATTCCTAACAACCTTCATAGAGGAAGTACAAGAAGGTGTTTCCAATAGAGAAGTGTACTCATTTAAAAAATGGGTTCTTAGGGTACCACTAGATGAAAATAAAAAAATAAGATCAAGATAAGACCATAATTGCAATTGAATGGGGATCATTTATGTATATAGAGATTTCATTTGGATTAAATAATGCACCTACAGTATTTAGAAAAATTATTGTAAATGCATTCAAGGATTATATCTATGACCTCCTCGAAGTATATTTAGATGATTGGACAACTTATATAACATTGAAAGATCATATCCAAACATTAAGATTGATGTTTAAAATATGATGTAATCTCACGATCGCAATAAATTTAAATAATTAAATTCTGTATCACATTTGATACTCTACTAGGACACGTTATTTGTAATGAAAGACATCATGGTAAACCTGCTCATAATAACCATAATTTTGAATGCTCCCCCTCTAAATAATGCATTAGAAACAAAAACATTATTGGCATATACTAGTTACCATCGAAAGTTCGATAGGAATTATGCAACCATTTATGAACCTATTGAATAACTTCTAAAGAAAAATAATAAAATTTAAATGGGCACAAAAGTGTAAAAAATCCTTTGATATACTCAAGAATAAGATAGCAAAAGATCCAATTTTGATATTTTTGAATTGTGCATAGTCATTTCACATCCAAGTAGATGCATCCAATATTGTAATAGGTGTAATAATAACATAACCAAGAGGAATAAAAGGCCATCTAGTGGCATTTTCATGTAGGAATCTTGTGGTAGCTAAAAGGAACTATACTACAATCATGAGAGAAGCACTAGCAATGGACCTCTCTTTATAAATTTAAACACTATCATTTAGCAACAAAATTTATTTTTGCATCAATCATGAACTGCTAAAGTTCCTTAGGAATAGAAAAATTATACATGGTCATACATTCCAATGATCAATCATTGTCAAATTCATTAAATCCAATCAAGGACTAGATTATTTGTCCAAGACTGAAAAGGGAGAAGAGGGAGCTTAAATTGAAGATAATTTTCCAAGAAAACATCTGTTTAAAATGAATATAGTATCAAATGAATTAAACATATTGATGATTTGTTATCCATCAGTAACTTCCTAGATAATTATAGTAGAAAGGATAAGAGGGTTACAAAAAAATCCTTCCCATGCACCATAATCTGCAGAGAACTATACATTTTAGAAAAATATGAGACTTTGCAAAGAGTAGTAATGGAACATGAAAGAGAGAATGTCATGTAAGAAGCTCGTTAAGGAATTTTCGGGTCTGCTTAGGGTATAGGAAGGGAGGTTTTATTGGCAAAAATCTAGTTGCCTACATTATTTAAAGATGCCAAAAAGTACACCCAACAATGTGATATTTTTCAAAGAATTGAAAATCCAACTACAAGATACAAAATATCATTATGAATAGTATTAGTTATGGAACCATTTGAAATAAGTTATTCATTTTATGGCTCTAATAATCCTCCTACTTAGAAGACCCTAAATATTTTATCACATGGGTAGAAGTTGTGAGTGTATCAAATTAATGAAACTAAAAAAGAGAATTGCAATAAAACCCAAATCAATAATCCAATAACTACTTCAATTGTAGTTGATTGTTACAAATTAGTTGATATGTGGATTGTTCTTGATTGTTACAAATTAGTTGATCGCTACAAAAAGAGAACTAATATTACCTCCGCAAACATGTTTATACCTTACTCCATTGTACTTGATTGTTACAAATTAGTTGATATGTGGAAAATTCTTTCTTTAGCATAACCTTGATTCCCAAAGTGATAGGAAGATGGCGTAATGATAGCATGGATTCTCAAATAAATTTTGGATTATTTGAATCGCTAAATGATGGTTTACTTATAGCTTCCACTTGATACATGATCAATGGTGTAGGATGATCTAAAAAATATATGGATGAGATTGATTGAGAGATCATGATGAATATGAAAGTGGCATGTGTCAAGATGAAGGGCTTGAATGATGAGTTAAGTGGCTACATGGATGAGCGAAGTGAGAGTGAGGAATGAGTTGATGTTGTCTTTTCAATTAACTCACTAAATTAGGAGATAGAATCTAATATAAATATAATTAAATAGGTAAATTTATTTAATTTTATGTGCATGAAATGAAGATATATTTAAGAAATAAATAAAATATTAATTTTATTCATTTTTAGAAGAATTTAAATATAAAAAAAATAGTGGAGGAAATATTAGCTAAAATTACATAATTATGGTGGATGAGAAGAATGCATGAATTAAATAAATTTAATTAATGTGGATAAAATAAATAAAAATATAGTTAATTTGTGTGGATAAAAGAAACTAAGAATTTAATTAAATAATTAAAAAAAAATTGTATGGATAAAGAAATTTGAAGAAATAATTAAATAATTAAAAATTATTTAATTAGTGTGGATGAGATGAAATGATAAATTAATTAAATAATTAAAAATTACTTTATTTATATGTAGCTAGTGTTTTTGGAAGTAAAAAAGAACTAAAATCTTGAGCGAAAATGGCGAAAAAGGTAGGGTCGTGGGTGGACAAAACAAAGGCAAACTTCTTGTTGCAAAGGCAAAAATAATGTCGCATGGGAACAAGGGAAAAGGTGGGGTAGATTCAACTAAGCATAGGACAACCAACAGCAATGGGAGCTCGATGATGTGTGGAAGAAACAATATGGAGGGAGGGAAAATGCTAGAGGAAAATGGTAAAACTTTAAAGGAACTTGGAGACCAAATGGGAATATGGAAGAAAATGGCGAAAGACAATGAAATCAAAGAGAAAATATGGGGAAATGGCACAAAGTAAGTCACACACGAGCAACAGATGGAAGGAATGGGTGGTTAAGGCAAAAAACAACATCATGTTGGACTAATTGCCAGTGTCTCCCTTCAAATTTGAGACATGGACTAATCGCCTCTCATGGATCTATATACCTCTAGCATTTGCATTAGGCATTAACAGGTCAACCTTTTGGCGCAATGGGAAGCGTGTTCCAGAAAATGGTATCAAAGCCATGGTCACAGGTTCAAATCCCCTCGAGTGATGCTAAGGTGGGATTTTTGGACTAATTGTCAGTGTCTCCCTTTAGATTCAAGACATGGAATAACTGCCTCCCATGGATCCATTTACCTTTGGCATTTGTATCAAGCATTAATAGGTTGATCTTTTGGCGCAATAGAAAATGTGTTCCAACATAGCCTATACAGATTGGCAATATGATCAGAGACAAGGGGTAACCAACAAATAACCCTTGAATAAGGTAGAGAGATTTTAGGACCCTGGCAAGCTAATGACTTGTTTTCCACTGGAGCTAATGTAATCAAACTAAATTGTAGGGAGGAGTGGGAAAAATAGGGGATCACACCAGAACCAATAGGATTGGTAGGGACCACGATGGAGAAAAAATTGGAAGGAACGGAGCAAAACCCTAGATCAACGGTATGGAAATGCATAATTGAAGAAGACCAGTAAAGTAGTGATAATAAAGATAAAACTTATGCAACCTTCAAAGAATGTCCTATTAGAACAAGCTTTCTTCGCCAAATGGTGGGGGATCGGTTGTCAAAAAGAACAAATGTAGAATTGGTGGATCAAAAACTAGGGGACATAGGTAAGCATACATTTCTTTCCAAATGATTTTTTATTGGTAATTTGTCCTTCAAAGGAAGTAGAAACAATCATAATGCAAGAAAAAATCATAATGATGGAGGGATTGGGATTCTATATAAAGGACTGGGAACCAAACTTTGATCCCAAAAATCATGAAGTAAATAGGAGGCTTGTACATATGGGTGAAATTAGTCAATTTACCATTTGAATATTAGAGCAGAGAATCTATGGAGAAGATTGGAGAGGAATTAGGAAATTTCAAGGCTTTAGATGAAACCCTATTGTCTAAAAACCAAAAAACATATGCAACCCGATTTTCATGGAAGTGGACCCAAAAAAAACAAGATGGAACGAATTGGAAATAATTACATAGGATGGGAAGTGGTTTTAGGAAATAGTCTAGGAATGGTCACCAAATATAGCTAGGAAACCTAGCTGCAATAGGAAGATTTGAGAGGAAACAAGGTATATGGGTTAGAATCATCTAAAAGAGGAAGAGGTAGTATGGAGATGAATGAAGGAAGAGTAGAACACCCAAAGGAAGCAGCGTTGGAACAAAGGAAATAAATGGAGGAAATGGTGATGAAACAATAAAATAGGAATTAAGAGGAATTAAGTGAGGATACTCAGACTCAACAAGAGAAAAAGGACAACCAGGAGGAACCATTTACCCCAAGGATGAGAGAGTTAGGGCAGGAGATGAATGAGTTAGAAATCATACTAGCAGTAGGCTATGAGCTATTATATTTCATGGAGGCAAAAAATGAGGATGGGGTTAGAGCTAATCAAGTAGAGGGTGATAATAAAAACCAATCTGAGGTTAATCCAATAGAAGGCGGGGTGTTAGAAGAGGGGGGAGTTGGTGGAGGAAGATATGGAAAACATGGAAGTAAGATCAGTGGAGGTGACAAACCAAATAAGCATACCAGTAGAAACTAGAAATATGGGAGTAAAAAGAAAATGGCAAGGAAGTCCTCAGACTGTGGAAAAGGGAAAAGAAGAGGCAGGAAGATGAATGAAGAAAAAAGATCCATAGATGGTGATGCAAAGGGGAAAATTAATATTACAAGACTCTTGAGATCTGGAAAGGGAATCTCCCTTCTCGAAGAACAATGAGGATCTTTTCTTGGAATGTTAGGGTCTTAAATGCCCCTAACAAAAATAACCTAGTAAGGTGTTGCATGGAGACATCATTAGCGGATTTTTTCATGATTCAAGAAACAAAAATGAATAGGACAAATCTATCTCCAAAAGAAAATCCAAATTTTGGAGCATAGAGGTGGTTGACTTGGAAGGGGCATCTGGAGGTCTGATCACTATGTGGAGATCTCAATTTCTACATTTGGAGAAGGTGGAAGCGTGCAAAAATTAGCTAGCTTGAAAAGTAAGTAGTCTAACATCAAACTTATTTTTCACATTGATTAATGTATATGGACCAAATTTCAGCATTAGGAAAATGGAATTATGGAGAGAGTTAGAAGGATTCTTTGCATTAAACACATTTGAAATATATATTATGGGGGATGACTTCAACTCTATCCTACATAATCATGATAAAAATGGCAAGGTAAAAAGGAGATTACAATATCAAATAGATTTTGAAGGTTTTTTTTAGGTAAACAACCTACTGGAGATTCAAATGGAAAACAATAATTTTACCTAGACAAATAGAAGATTGGATTTCAGAAACATAGCAGAAAAACTAGAAAAATTTATGTTTAAAGGTGACTTGAGATCCTTCCCTTTCACATTGCAAGGCAGCATAATCCCTCAATCAGGGTCGGATTATTATCCAATTAAACTAGAAATATTTAGAGAGAAAAAACCAACACAATTCCCCTTTAAATTCGAAAGCATGTGGTTGAAAGACCAAAACTTAAATGAAATTATTGCAAAATGGTGGGAGGAGGTGAATCTGGAGGGAACAAAAATGTTTGGGGTATTCATGAAGCTGAAAATACTCAAAACAAAAATTAAAATTCTAGAATAGAAATCACTTTAAAAACATTTTTGAAACAAAAGCTAAAGTGGAAAAGGAAGAGGAAGAGGAACTAAAATCACTAAATGAAGAGATATTCAAGGTAGGGATGGACAAGGAAAATTTCATAAAGGATAGGGAATTGTTAAAATAATATGAGGAAGTGCAAGCCAAGGAAAAAATATTTTGGAGACAAAATTGAAGAGAAACATGGGTCAAAGAAGGAAACAAAAACACAAAATATTTCCACAATGTGACTAAAGCCAAACGATATGTTAACCATATAACAAAAATTAAGAGGGCAGATGGAACTTTAATTGAAAATCCAGAGGAAATAGAAAAGGAAATAGTAACATTCTCTGAAAACCTATTAAATAATATGGAGGGCTTAGATTTAAACTCGCAGATGCAGTTGTTGCAAGGCATACCTAGGCTGGTGAAGGCGGATCAAAATAAATTATTGATGGTAGAATTCATAGAATATGAAATCAAAAAATAATATTTCCAACTACACCCAGACAAAGAACTTCATCCAGATGGATTCCTAGCAAGATTTTTTCAAAAGTGCTAGGACATACTTGGAAGAGAGGTGGTGGTTACAATTGAAGATTCTAGGAAAAATGGCAAGGTGTTGAGAGAAGTGAATAACACCTTTATTGCGCTAATAAAAAAGAGAATTCAATAGCCCTAGATGAGTTTCATCCAATAACGTTATGTAGCACATTATAAAAGATAATGGCCAAGGCAACTGCAAATAGATTGAAACTTTTACTTCCAAATCTAATTTTAGAGGAGCAAACAGGTTTTGTGCCAGGCAGATCAATCTTAGGAGTAATAATAGCTAAAGAAGAAATACATTCAATCCAAAGGATTAAAAGGAAAATTATTCTAATAAAGATGGATATTAAAAAGGCATATAACAAGGTAGATTGGAGATTTCTCTGCAAAGTCTTGGAGGCATTTGGGTTTGATCCTCAATGGGTGAATTGGATCTTTAATTGAATAGCAAGCCCAATATTTTTAGTTCTAAATGGCACACTAGCAAGATATTTTGAGACATAAAGGGGTGTCTTTCAAGGGGATCCACTTTCCCCCTTCTTTTTCATATTAATGGATGAAGCACTAGGCAGAGAACTCTCAGTTGTAGCTGAGAATGGGAAGTTAATGAGTGTGCAAATAACTAGTAATATGTCGGTTGTTACCCATCAACAATTCATAGACGACATAATGCTCTTTGGGGCTGCAAAGAGACTTGAACCACAACATTTGAAGGAAATCCTGGATTTCTACGCAGCAAAATCTAGACAGGAGCTAAGTAAGGAAAAAAATAAAATAAAATTTTTCAACACTAATATCATAAAAGAACAAGAAATAATTAGAGTGTTAGATTTTAAGAAAGGACAATTACCAAGCACTTATATGGGTTTTTCATTAGCCAAGGGCTCAAGAAATGGTAAAATATGGGATCCTCTAGAAAAAAAAGTTAAAAAGAATTTACAAACATGGAAAGGGAAATGGCTTTCATGGGAAAGGAGGCTAACCATGTTAAAGGTGGTAATATCATTGAGATATTTGATAAAAAAAATAGGGCTTTAGGAAAAAAAAAATATTTGGAGGATGTATGAGAACAACAAAGAAAAGTGGGCCAAGATTCTACAAAACAAATATATGAACAATAGTGATGAAAGAAGCATATTATTAGCATAAATTCTGCCCAAAGGCTCAAGAATCTAGAATTTTATGAGGGAATGTCACCCCCTAATATTGGACCACCTATCATGGGATATACACGATGGAAAATATGCTCTATTGTGGGAAGATTCATGGGGATCTTATCTGAGTTTGAACAACTTTTTAGATATGGAGTAAACAAAAAACACTCTACAATCATGGGAGGTGCATGCTAGAGGACATCAAAGATGGGATCTTTAGATGGTATTGGAAATATCTCCACAATCAAAACCTACCCCCTGATGAGTTGGGGCAGCTTCAAGAAACACTCAAGAACAAATTGATCTCAATTATGGATGGTAAGGATAAATTGGTTTGGATAGGTTTAAACACAAGCCAATATAATCTAAAATATGGATATATATAGTGGGGGAAAATGATCCAAAATCTTCACTACCTTTACATTTATTTTGGAGCAACCAATGTCTCTCAAAAGCGGGTGTCTTTGTGTGAGCATCTATATAGAAGAATTTTTTAATAGTAGAAAATTTTTCTAACATGGACTTCTAGGGCCCCTCAAGATGCATCATGTGTAAAGTAAATGAAGAAAACACAAATCATTTGTTAATAGAATTCTCTTTCTCGCAAGCGTGATAGAGGTGGCTTTGCACAAAGCTTGGATGGGTAAGTTGTTGGAATTAATAATCTTGAGCGCCAACCAAATGCATTTAATGTAGTGTTAGAAGAGATCCATTTCGGATCATTCCCCCCATTTATCGTATCAGACATATGTTTTCCCAGTTAATGTTTCTCGCAGCTAATTAATTTTGGTGGTTGAATTTGAATTTGAACAACAGTTTTTGGAAAAGGCAACAAAAGACAAAAAGGAAGAATAAAATGTTGAAGTGTAGAAGAACAGGGAGGGAATGTTCAGTTGAAGAACAAAATAAGAGGAATAATCTACAGCAGTAGTATATATTCCATAGAGTGTAGAGATCTAGTGCTCTGGAATACTTGCAATAGCAATATAGAGCAGCACAAAAAAAAAATTGTTGCACTGAAATATGGGAACCTTTTTGTATGAAGGAAATATAGAGCCATAGCTTTGACTTTTTTATGTAAACATTTTTGAATGTAAGTTTTGTGTATGAAAGAAATAGAAAATTATTTTGTCTCCTTGTCTTTTTCTTTGTGTGTTTTCTAGTTATTTTCTATTTTGTCCATCCTGTCACAATAGTGAGTTTGTGTAGCTACATCCCTGCCTACCAACAAGTGGTATTAGAGCCCTATTTTTTTGGGTAGTTAGTTTATTATGGGTAAATCCCTAGGTTATCTAGGCATTAAGTCTTCCCAAGTTTGAGAAATATGGCAGCTGGTGAGAGAAAATGTTGGCAGCAGCCACTGAATTTTGATGGGTAGAACTATGACATTTGGAATAAGAAAATGAAGACAATATTGGTTGCTAGTGACCTATAGGATTTGGTCACAAATGGGTTCAATGATATCACAGACCCAGTAGCCTATGCAGCCCTTTGAAATCCTCAAAAGAATTAGTTGAAAAAAGTAAGGATGAAAGATGCAAAATCCCTTAGTTTGATTGAGGTAGCCATGAGTGAGCCTATTTCCCCACGTATTGCAGCAAAAAATTATTCAAAGAAAGCTTGGGAAATATTGCAAAATAGTTTCAAGGGGACTGATAAAGTGAGGTTAGTTCAATTGCATCTTCTAAGAAGAGATTTTGAGACTTTTCAAATAAAAGATAGTGAGTCCATTTCAAAATTTCACACCAAAGTGTCTACTTTGATAAATCAGCTGAGAATCAATGGAGAAACAATAGAAGAACAAATGATTATGTAGAAAATCCTAAGAATATTTCCCTCTAATTTTGATCCTATAGTCATTTTCATTGAAAAGGAAAAATATTTGTCTAAGATGACTATAGATGAGTTGATGGGTTCACTACAAACCCATGAGCAACGGTTGAACCGATCTACTCCTTCCCTGGAGAAAGCCTTCAAGGCTCATACCAATGCAAGAGGTTGGGAAAGAGGAAGAAACAATAGAGGTAGAGGACAAAGAGGCAAAGGTAGAAGGAATTATGGAAGAGAAGGTTCTAATAACACATAGGAGTCGAACAACTCATAGTCAACAAACCATAACCAGAAGAATCACAACACTTCAAATCAGAAATATGACAAAAGCAAAGTGTAGTGTTATTACTATCACAAATATGGCCATTATTCTAGTGAGTGTAGGAAGAAGTAGTGTGACCATGGGAGTCAAAATGCTAATGTAGAAAATGAGAACAAGGTTGAAAATGACAAATAGTCCAATTTATTCATTATTTGCAACCTTGTTGAACATAGCAATGATGAAGTTTGGTACTTGGACAACGGACGCAACAACCACATGAGTGGTAACAAGAATTTTTTTCCTCCATAGATAGGAGTATAAAAACTAAAATCAAAATGGGAAACGATTAGAAGGTTCATGTCATTAGAAGAGGTGTAGTTAGCATCCAAACCAAGAATGGTGAGAGGTAGAAAATCCAAGATGTCTATTATGCCCTTGACATAAAACATAACCTATTGAGAATTGGACAAATGGTCCAAAATGGTTATAAAATATTGATGGAGAATGGAGAGTGAAAGATATTTGATAGAGGAGACAGTAAGAACGTAATGGTTGCAGTGCAAATGATGAGAAACAAAATGTTTCCTCTCAGGATGCACATAATATCTACGTCAGACATAGAAAAAGGACAACAACGAAAATGTTCGTCGACACTCACAATAGTCACACAACAGTCAAAATTCAAGACAATCATCAAAGACCCATACAAAATATGGCCTTTAAGGTTTGGGCACTTAATCATTTCTAGTTTAAGTTTATTGTCTTGGAAAGGAATTTTTAGGGATTTACCATCTATTATATAACCCGATGGAAAATGTGAGGCATGCATCTTAAGAAAACTACATAGGCAGCCATTTCAACCCAGGTATACTAGGAGAGCAAAAGTACCTCTTGAATTAGTGCACTCAATTTTTTTTGGAACCATGAAAACCCCCACATTAGGAGGAAATACTTATTTCATGACTTTCATAGATGATTACAATAGAAAAATATGGGTCTATTTTTTGAAAAAAAATCAGAAGCTTTTGAGAAATTTAAATGGTTTAAGATAGTAGTTAAAAAGGAGAGTGGTCACCATATCAAATCCCTTAGAACATATAGAGGGGGAGAGTACATCTCAAAAGAATTTCTAATTTTTTGTAGGAATGAGGACATTCACAAATAATTCACAACTAGGTATACTCCATAGAAAAATGGAGTGGCTGAGAGGAAAAATAGGACCATTCCAGATATGGTAGCAAGTATGTTGAAAGCAAAAGGGTTGTCACACATTTTTTGGGGTGAAGTTGTAGCAACAATAGTCTATATACTTAGTAGGTGCCCCACAAAGGCTTTCCATGATAGGATTCCATAAGAGGCATGGACAAATAGAAAATGGAGTGTTGAACACCTAAAAATCTTTGGGTGTGTGGCATATGCTTTCATGCAAAAAGAGAAGAGGCAAAAAATTGATGATAAAGGAGAAAAATGCATCTTCATAGGCTATAATGAAGAGTCAAAAGCCTATAAATTGTACAATCCCATCAACAAAAAGGTAGTGATCAGTAGAGATGTTGTGTTTGTTGAGAATGGAGCATGGGATGGAATGGTGGATGACACCATGGGTATTTCAATTATAATACCCCTTGATGATGAAGCTTCGGAAAATAGAAACGTAGGGGGAGCTCAAGAGAACAACACTGAAGATGTGCAATAGAAAAATAGCTTTGTAGGTGTTGAGTAGAAAAATAGATCTGGACAGATACAACAAAGTAACAAATCCATAAATTTTTAGCAGAGCAGTTGCTCTGGAAATTCCCAACAGGGTGAAAAGTTTGGTGCACATTCTTCTTCATCAGTCTAACAATCAAGCAAATCTAGAAGTTCTAACCCTACACTTACATCATTGATGCCATGGAACACAAGAAGCATGAGGGAAATTTATGAAAGCACAAGGTATGATGATTTTGATGAGAATTTCGATTTTGCTTTGTTTTCCTATAGTGATCCAATGTATTTTGAAGAAGTCGTGAAAGAAGAAAAATGGTGTAAGGCCATGGATGAAGAGCTGGACACTATAGAGAGAAACAAGACATGGGAGCTCACTGATTTACCCAAAGGGAAATTAGTCATTGGAGTGAAGTGGGTCTATAAGACCAAGTGTATAGTTGAAGGTAATATTGAAAGACACAAAGCAAGGCTAGTTGTCAAATGATACAAATAGCAACCTGGTATAGATTATGATGAGACATATGCACTAGTTGCAAGGCTTGAAATAGTGTAGACAATCATAGAAATTGTTGCACAACATCAATGGAAGGTGTTTCAGATGGATGTAAAGTCAGCCTTCTTGAATAGAGTGTTGAAGGAGGAAGTGTATGTGGAGCAGCCACCTAGCTATGAAGTCTCAGGGAAAGAAGACAAAGTGTATAGGCTCCAAAAATCTCTTTATGGGCTGAAACAAGCACCTTGGGTGTGGTACAGTAGAATAGAGTTCTATTTGTTGAGAAATGGCTTTGAAAAAAGTAGCAGTGATCCTACACTCTACATCAAAGCATTTCAAGGTGACATTTTAATTGTTGTTTTGTATGTAGATAATCTGATTTTTATTGGTAACAGTAACAACGAAATTGTTGATTTCAAAAAGGTGATTAAGAATGAGTTTGAGATGAAAGATTTAGGTTTGTTGATATATTTTCTTGGTATTGAAGTTCAACAAACACAGCATGGAATTTTTATTTCACAATCTAATTATGCCAAATAGATTTTAAGAAGGTTTAAAATGCATAACAATAAACCTACCCCCACACCAACAGCAATAGGTCTGAAACTACAATAAGAGGACAACAACAAAGATGTGAACTCAACCATCTACAAGAGTATGGTTGGAAGTTTGATGTATTTGACATTAACTAGGCCTGATTTGATGTATGCAGTATGTTTGATATTTAGGTTCATGGAGAAACCTAAGGACATACATTGGTAAGAAGGAAAGAGGATTTTGAGGTATGTCAATGGAATAGTAGGTTATGGCATCATGTATGGTGCATCTAATGAATTTAAGTTGAATGGTTTCACGGAAATTTATTAGGTAGGTAATGTGGATGATAGGAAGATCACATCAGGGTATGTCTTCAACATGGGATTAGGTGCAATCTCATGGGCATCAAAGAAACAACCCATTGTCTCTCTTAGCATAGCAGAAGCTGAGTACATAGCAGCAAACATAGCAGCATGTCAAGCTATTTGGTTGAGGAGGATCCTTGTAGATTTGCAGTAACAACAAGAAGACAACACAGACATACATTGTGATAATGTATCCTAATAGCCTTGACAAAGAATCTAGTCTTCCATGCATGAAGAAAACACATTGAGATCTAATCACTTCATAAGGGAATTGTTAGAACAAGGTGAGATTGAGCTTCAGTATTGCAGATTTGAGTACCAGCTCACTGACATCTTCACCAAGGAATTGTTGAAAGACTCATTTGAATGCCTAAGGGATGGGATTGGCATGATGGAATGTATTGAAACTTCAATTATGGAAAGTCAAAAAAGTGTCATAAATTTTAATAGATCTAGGCAAGATAGCTCCATAACACAAAACAAGTGCAAATAAGATTGCTTTAGAAATTTTGCTCCAAAAATTTTGCTCTGGAAATTTCAAATGGTGATGAAAAACAAAAAGGCTCAAGATTAAGGGGGAGTGTTGGAATTAATAATCTTGAGCACCAACCAATGCATTTAATGTAGTGTTAGAAGAGATCCATTTTGGATCATTCCCTCCATTTACCATGTCATACATTCTATCCCATTAATGTTTTTGGCAACTAATTAATTATGGTGGTTGAATTTGAATTTGAGTAGCAATTTTTGGAAAACGAAACAAAAGAAAAAAAGGAAGAATAGAATGTTGAAGTGTAGAAGAATAGGGAGGGAATGTTTAGGAGAAGAATAGAAGAGGAATAATTTGCAACAGTAGTAGATATTGCACAGAATGTAGAGCTTCAGCGCTCCGAAATACTTGTAGTAGCAACATAGAGCAGCACACAGAAAACTTTGTTGCACCGGAATCTGGGCATCATTTTGTATGAAGGAAATACAGAGCCATAGCTCTGATTTTTGTATGTAACATTTTCAAATTTAAGTTTTGTGTATGAATGAAATAGAAAATTATTTTGCCTCCTTGTCTTTTTCTTTGTGCGTTTTCTGGTTATTTTTTTGTTTTTTCCATCCTGTCACAGTAGTGAGTCTGTATGGTTGCACCCCTACCTGCCAACATAAATGCTCTTCCAAATGATATAAGTTCACCCTATTCGATTCATGGTCTATATTGAAAAAGAAGGCATCGTAGGCCTACATGTGGCTAATCAGCCCCTCAATATTAGTATGGGAAATATGTAAAGAACGCAATAAGAGGCTCTTTGAAGATAAAGAGATGCATTTATCTAAAAATTTAAATAAAATAGAGGCAGACATTGTGGAATTGGTGAATAGTAGAGTAGAAATGATAAATCCTTTGAAAACAACATTTATGAAATGGGATTCAAAATTGAGACAAACTTGGTTTGGTCTCAATACCATCATTTGGTGAAAGGGTATCGAAAGATAAAAAGAAAGCAATAGCAAACACAATCTGGAAACCTCTGCAGCAAAATTGGTTTAAGTTGAACTTCGATGGTGTATCATGAGGCAACCTAGGTAGATCGAGTGTTGGATGCATCATCAAAAATTGGGAGGACGAAATTGTAAGTGAATTGTCCAAATCACTCCTAGAAAGGACAAATAATTTGGCGGAGTTCCACGCACTAATACTAGGCTTACATTTTTACAAGGAGTTGAACATATGAAACATAGAGGTTCAAGGAGATTCCACCTTTGTAGTGAATGCGCTCAAAATAGGGAAGGTTCCAAATTGTAAACACCAGACGCAATTAAATAAGGCACTGGATTTGTTGGAAAATTTTAATTAGCCGATAGGCTATATATGGTGTGAGGTTTTAGTCAAAACCTATCTCACACCTATATACCATTTTCTTTCATCGGCATACAACTCTCCTTCCACCGGTAAACAAGTTTCTACGTTGGAGATCATTTTCATCATTTTTGGCTATTTTCTCGGTTGTTCCTCGCTGGTATTGACCTTTGGCTTCTCCACTTGCATACGCAGCGTTGCAGTTATTGCAAAATTTATGATGGTTGGTGAAGTAAGCGGCGGTGAATGACATTAGGCGGTGCTAGGGTTCCATATGTGTTCTTTCAAAGTCTGCACAATTTTTGTCATCGGCATCTTCCATAGCTCGATACAATTTGTGCAAAAATTTGAGGTAAATCGTTTGTCCTCTTTTATCACCTGCAAGAACCACCCCTTCTCTCATTAATGAGGAGCCCCCATACTATTAATGTTAAACCTAACCGTACTCTTGGCCGTAATTTTCATTTTAATAAGCATACTCTGAAACCCTGTCGAAATCTTATTTTCAAGCTGCAGCTCGCCAAATTGGAGAAGTGAAAGGTCAATACCAGTGAGGAAGAGTTTGGAGGACCGGAAACCAATAGCGGTGAGAAAGCAGCATAAAATGTTGACGTGTTCTAAAGGTTTGATTTACCAACAGGCCTTTCCAGTTGGTTATAAATTCATGTCAGCACCTTGTTTTCCATATTCATATATTGCATTATTTTTGCGGGTACCCATCAATCATACAGGCTGGGATTGATAAGAACAAGTCTGTATGTAGAGGTTTTGGGTTTGAAGAAGGCAACGGTGATAAGCCAAAGCAGGGTATGGATACATATTTTCTTTCACACGGTTCTCCAATGCTGGCTTTGGAAGATATTTCTGCAACAGCTTTCTTCAAGGGTTGGTCAAAGATAATGCCATAGAAACCCAATGCAATTATAGTAATTTCAGCACATTGGGACACATTTGAACCTATTATCAATGTTGTTGAGAAAAACGCCACCATCTATGACTTTTGTGGTTTCCCTTCTCAGCTTTATTAGGTGAGGTGATTTCAGTTGCAGGCAATGCTTTCAAAATAAGTTTTTTTAATTGTGGTTGTCTTTTTTAAAACATTTGTCTTGTATGTTTCCTTTTCTCTGATAATTTGTCCAGATATTGACAAGAACAAGTCTTCATTTAGAGGTTTTGGGTCTGAAGAAGGCAACGGTGATAAGCCAAAGCAGGGTATGGATACATATTTTCTTTCACATGGTTCTCCAATGTTGGCTTTGGAAGATATTTTTGCATCCGTTTTCTTCAAGGGCTGGTCAAAGATAATGCCAGAGAAACCCAATGCAATTCTAGTAATTTCAGCACATTGGGACACATCTGAACCTATTGTCAATGTTGTTGAGAAAAATGCCACCATCTATGACTTTTATGGTTTCCCTTCTCAGCTTTATCAGGTGAGGTGATTTCAGTTGCAGGGAATGCTTTCGAAATAAGATTTTTTAATTGTGGTTGTCTTTTTTTAAACGTTTGTCTTGTATATTTCCTTTGCTCTGATAATTTGTCCAGATCATGCTTAATTTTATCATGACTTGAATTAATTGTGCCTCATAGGTCAAATGCCTCCTCTAAGATATTATCTTTTGTATGCACGTTTGGAATGAATACCCTTGGCTTTCTTTGGACTTCTAAGCAATGAATTGTTAGACTATCAATCTTAATTGCTCAGCCTTTTTCGTTTGTGAGACTTGAAGACTTGCCCTTTGCCCTCAAACCCAATCAATCCTTTATCAATTGAGCCATTTCCTCCTTTCCAGTTCTGAATTTTGTTTCCTGCGTTGTGATATTGGGATTGAAGTTGTAGACTATAAGTTTTACATATTGTGATTTGTCTTTCTCAGTCATTGAAGGAATTTGTCATGTCTTGCCAGAACTGTGATATGTACAAGGTGATATTCAAGTATTTAAATCATTTGGGATTACAACAAGTTATTTCTTTTAAATTGTATGTGTGCTACTCTTAAGATATTTACAAAAATGGGGCCAGTAAGAATAGTTATGGTATTTCTTTTAAATTGTATGTGTGCTACTCTTAAAGATATTTATAAAAATGGGGCTAGTAAGAATATTTTTGGTATTCTATAATTAATTATATGTTTATTAGTTATGAGTCAATATGATTCTATTTTTGTTCTAGTAAACTATAATTTCCACATTCAATCAATTGTAGATGATAAAATCCTTTTGTAGCTAAAGTAAAATATTTATCAGTGAATGCCCCAATATTGATACAATCCCATTTTATTCTTGGTTCTCCCTTGCCTTTAGACTACCAATGTCTTCTACTTCCACATTCAAGGAAAAATAGTTTGTCAACAGCTTCAGCCTGCACATGCTGATGAAATATGAGGAATTGGAGATGCCAACAAGCTAGGTAACAAAAAACATTGGAAGGTTTGCGGGAAAGACCATTGTGTTTCACAATGGGCACAATACTCACTTTTCCTTACCTTTTTACCTTCTTCTGGCATGTCAAATTCTTTGCCCTCGTCTAATTTTCTCCAATGATTGTAGCAGCCACAATGACAACTAAAATATTAATGCAGAAAGAATATCTTCAATTGCCCCATAAAATATGCTTCTCCCTGCCCAGTTCAAGATTCATAGCCCACAAAGTCTCCCTAGACTTGTAAGAATCAATCACTTTCCCTATTCTTTCACAAGTCCAACAACCGCATATTTTTGTTTGAATCTTAAGGGTATAAGGTTGTAAACCTCACTGGATAATATATAAGATTAATTTTTATCGAAAATAATGCTTGTGTGATTTCCCAAGGGTCGTCTCGGATACCAACTTTGTGTTGTGCTTGGTGGTGACAAAAACTTAACTTTTATTGCTTACTTTTACCTGGGTTGGTGTCTGGCTATGAGGAGTTTTAGCCTTCAAGGTTGAGGAGGAACTAAAAATGGAATAATAGTTTCGGTGATGAGATTAAAGGTTGTGCTCTAGTGGGATCCAATCTCCGGTGCTTTGCCTTATTTTGGAAGGATTTTAATCATGGGAAAAATATCAAAGGATTGTGCATGTATTTGTCAAAGAGGGAAGGATTTTGCTTGTTTTGGTATAGAATGAAATTGTTTAATCTAGCATGTGCAGATAAAAAATGGTGTTATTTGATGTTTTTCTTTGTTATTTTCTAATGTCTTTCTCAAATGCATGAACTTAGAATATCCAAGCTTTGTTTTTATTTAAAGGGTTAGTGGTCAAACCATATTTATTTGGCAATAATATAAACATTCTTTTACTGATTTTTCCTTCCACACGATTCAAGAAGAGTAACTCTCCTTTGTGTAGTACATTTTTTGCATTTACACCCTTACCTTGAAGTTTTTGTACAGACTGTTGCTTGAGTCTTAAGAAATTACTGCCCTTAGCCCTGTTTTCTTTCTATTCGACATTTGCAGAGTTGTAGAAGCCCAATTCAGGTTGTCAAGGCCATCCATACAAATTTATGCAGCTATCAGGAGATTCTTCTTAGTATTACAGATAAAAAATAAGAGCAGGCAAATGCAAAGAGAAGGTAAAAACGTATAGGATCACTGGGCTGTTAGAATAAAGTCTATCTGCATCAATGAAGAGCTCTTACCATGCCGCACGTTTCATCTTACCCGAGCTCTACCAATATCTCCAATTTCTTCCTCACCTTATCTAATCCGACATCATTTTCCTACCATGTAGGACAAAGGTTGGTGGAATGTAATTCATAATTGTTAGAATTAGATGTGGGAACTAATTAAATAAAAATTCCTTTTGGTGCTGAATGAATAAGCAAGTTGGGAAATGATATTTAGCTGATAGACTATATATAGTGTGAGATTTGAGCCTTCAAAATATCAAGCAAAAGCCTCCAAAATCTCACTTATCACATACAAGCCAAATAGATATTGATTTGATATTTGAATGAGAACATTCTATTTCTATTTGCACTGTTTTTTGTCAGTTTGATGACAACTCTCTTTTTTCATTTGCAGTGCTTTATGTTTAAAATCTGTATGCAAATATTTCATAATCAGAATTAGCAGCACATCCATGCACAAACACATACTCTCTAACATATTAACATACTTAAAATTTGATAATTTGATGTAAGTAATTCACAACTTTTACTTTTTATGCAACTTTAATTGTTTTGATTAAGCCAGCTTTGCATTTATCATGTGAAATTGCTAACTTTTTCTTTGATTGTGTAGGAACAAAAGGGACAGAGAAAAAGTTTGTGCCGGATCATTCCATACTAGTACATAGAATCATCAAATACAAAATCATCACAGTTGAAATAGTTGCAAATTTTTCATTCAAGTTTCAATCTTCAAATATGTAATACATACATCTTGAAAATTTTACAAATCACAATTAAACTTATTGCAAATCTGTGTCATTCAGTTTCCAATCTCCAAATGTGTATTACAAATATTTTGTATAATTCAAACAAGATTGTATATATTTTGCATTACATTTCTTTTCCATATTTACTTTATATATTTTTCTATCGACATAACCCTTGCACCCCACTAGTGCAAGTGCTACTAGTTATCACCTACAACACATATATAGGGAGGAGAACTAGGAAATTGACAAACTAGCTAATAATGGAGTGGATGGAGTTAATAGGAATGTTTTGAACAACTCGAAGGTGAGGCCTGCCAAAACTTGTATCATCGACCACTAAAAACTCAAATTTTGATGCAGATCAAATTGGTAATTAACGCAATAGTACGATGGTGGCGGCTTCATTTAATAGCATAAGTTGGAATTTCAATGGATGCAGGGTCATTAAAAGGAAGTTGTCTTCAAGCAAGGTGGTATCAAAAGTGGTAGCGCAGAGATCGGTGGAGGAACAGGTGGAAACAATGGATACATTAATTCTATTGACAAGACCAAGAAGGTGAATGGCCTTCTTGAGCATGATTACAGACCAGTGATTGATATCTTTGTTTTTAGTAGAAGATGGACTAGAGCTTGATGTGATCAAATTGATACTAGGGTGCAAATTTTTGGAGGCTAGGGAGTGTTACTGCATCAACACAGATATTGCGGTGCAGTTTGTGGCATCTCTCCTTGAATTGCAGGCCTCAAAAGGTATGACTTTGGCTTTGGCATGACTTCTGGTCAAAGGGATGTATTTAGGCACTGTGGAGGATGTCATAGTAATGGCTCGGTTGAAAGAAGGAATTCCTCGGTCGCATGACCTCCATCTTGTCTTTGTTTCGAGTGCAAGGGTGAAGTGCTACCATTCTCTGCTAGATATATCAGGCACAACCCTAGCGCAGCATAGGATCAGGGTAGAGCATGGGCTAAGATACCAAAAAAAAAATCTTCTACTTCGAGTCGGTTCAAGGGCTAGACTAGATGGTTGAGTTTGCAGATTTTCTCCTAAACATTGGCGACAGATAAATACAAAACGCCAGGGTCAATTCTGGATTGCATAAACCAATTTTGATATCAGCTATGAAGGTAAGCGTCACAGAAGAACCAAAGTTTCTTTTTGTTCGCGAATTCTATAGAGAAAATCTCTATGTAAGCAAGAAGAAATCAAATTGGAGGATCACGATGTATATGCTTGTTTATGTAATTTTGAAATTTTAGATTAAAATTCCCCAATGGAATAGGGAATTCAAAGACCCTTTGTGGTCACATATAATGTAACGAGGCACAATAGATATCAAGAGAGTCAAATATAATCTAGGTTGGGAGGGTAGAAAACATATGGGTTGACAACCAATTTTGTATTATCTTTTTTATTTCATTAAATATAATCTTATCTTACCAATGAAAATATATATTTACTTTATGTTGATGATGAAAAATGATGAAATAATTAAATAATTAAAAAGTATAAGAGAAAAATTAATGAATATGGTGTTAACTTAATTAAATAATTACAATTATTTAATTAATATTAATGAATAGATGGACGAGAAACGATGATGAGAGATGATGGTGATTCAGATGAAATGTGTTAGTCATTTTAAGGTGTCTATAGAAGCAAAACTAACATAATTGAACTACCCAAATAGTAAAAAAATTATTTATAAAAATATCATTTAAAATTTTGGATTCCCTTTGAACCTTACAGTTGACCAAGGGAAACATTTTGTCAATAAAACAATTAAAGAACTTCTAGAAATATTCCTATTCAATAATAGTAATACACCATACCATTTATAAGCAAATCATTCAATAATATCTTGGGAAAGACACTTACAAAGGTTTGTAATGGAGGAAGTTCCTACAAGACTATGATCAAAAGATGCATACAATACTTTAGGCATACTACACAACCTATAAAAGGTTAGCAAAGTATTGTTCATTTCAATTAGTTTATGGATTGCATCCAGCTTTGGCAATGCAATACATAGTTCCTAATCAGGATTGTAATAACAATACTAAACAAAAAAGAATCCCGAAAGAAAGGTCAATATAATTAGAAAAGATAAGTGATAATTGATTACTTTCCACTCACAACCAAACATAAGAAAAGAAAAAAAAGGCATTTCATTAATGCAACATTAAAACTAAGCAACTAGAACTAGGAGATATAGTATTGTTATATGATAGTAAGTTTAAGAAATGAACAAACTAAAGATGTGTGAGATGAGGATTGTCAAGGTGGATAGCTTGCATTTGATCCATGATGAATCGAAGTATAATGAAGCCACTAAACCTCAATCTACCAAACAAAATCATTCAAATTCAAAGTTAAACTAAGCATTTATTGAAGTTGAAAGCTACAAACTATGAAATAGTTAAATTTCTACTCTAACCCATTTGAAACTTATTTTCTTTTGGAAATGGTGTCGTGTTGATGTGGAACAATGACCCTTTCTCAATCCCATGATCAATGAGTCTATTTCAATCGATTCTTTGGAAGAGAATCGATGAAACCATTGTGATAAAATGGATTAAAACTTGATTTATGCTAAAAAATGAACATGATGCAAACTAATTAAACATGATTTTATGCTATTAAAAATGATCTAATTATGCAATTGCTAAGCTAAAAGATGAAAAATCCTAATTTATAAGTAAGCTAAGATGGATGCATGGAAGCCATTAATGGATGCTTTAAGCTATTTATGTAATTTAAATGAACTAAAACAAGTTAAAAGTGAGTAAAATATGAGTGTGGATGCAAGTTAAATCAAAAGAATAAGTTTGCAATTGAAAGATAGATGATATTCAACAGCATAAGTTTGCTCTGAAAATGATGGATGATATTCAACAACATAAGTTTTCTTTCAAAAAGATGGATAATATTCAACAGCATATTTTTTCTCTAAAAAAGATGGATCCATTTGTCTCCAAACTTATTTTGTTGAATCCAACATAGGGTTGAGATTGAAAAAGCTAATCAACGGTCTACGATGAAAGGAAGAAGCATAGATCATGGATTCTCATCAATAGATGAGAATGCATGATGGGATTTCAATCAAGGGTTCACACTTGCCTCAAACAAACACACTTTTGACCTACACACATAGGTCAAAAGGTGACTTGTTCAAAAGGTTAAAAGATAACTTGCAATTCAAGTTACAAGGTAACTTACATTTGAAGCCAAGTGAAAATATACCTTTTTCAAATGGAGGAATAAGAATATTTTTTTGGAATATTCCCACAGGTGAGGATAAAAGGCATTTTGCAAATTAAAAGAAATTCTTAATTGTGCAAAAAAAAGGAGATAAGGAATATTCCCCTTTTAGAGGAAAATTAGATTAATCATTAATTAAACATAGTTTAATCACATAATTAGGGGATTTTGGAGGAATTAAAGTGATTTTCATTAAATTAAATGATTTAATGAATGGGGGGATCAAATGATATTTAATTAAATAGCTTAGGGTTATTTAATTAAATAAGATGACTTAGGGAACTAAATTAAATATGTTGATTTATTTAATTTAATAAGATGAAAAGTTAGCATGGAAGGGGTGAATTAATCTGATTTAATAAATCAGATTAATAGATGAAAATGACATAATTAACTAAATAGTTAGGCTAATTTAATCAATTAAACGAAAAGAGGATGGGTTTTAGAGGAAATGGTGTTAGTAAACTTGTTTTGAGTGCATGATATTGATCAAGAAATTTTTAAGTGTCTACATGTTGCCCCTCTTTGAAGTGGGGTACTTGTTGCTTTGGTTCAAAGAATAATGCTCCTCAAATGAAAAGTGTTACTCAAATCAAAAAATTAAACAAAACTGATTGTGTAGATGCTTTAGCGGAAGGATAAAGCTAACTCCCTACCCCCTCGAGAAATCGGGCATAAATTTTGAATTTTGGGTTGATTTCTCGACAAAGGTTAAAAGTTGTCCCGAGGGTTTGGAAAGGTTCCAAGATGCAAAAATTCTGCCAAAAACGCAAGAAATGATGCAAAATTAGGCTCCGATTGGAAAACTTGGTGAAAATGATGATAAACCCTAGCTTGAAGGTGAAATTAGGGAAAAAAACCCTAATTTTATAGCATAAATAAGCCAATAAGGGTCACTTTCAATTCATTTGTGCATTCACACTTAAGAGATTCTTGTTATTTTGAGTTTTGACCCTCCAATGAAATGGCATGTCGTGAGCTTCCCAAGCACATCTTTGATAGAGTTCAAGAGTTCCAACGGCTTCCAGGTGCAAGACCACCGATATGTAACTCAAAACTTTATTTGAATTTTGACTTTTAGATACATTTATTACACTTTAGAATTTAGACTTTGGCGGCATTGCTATATAGCGATGCCCAAATTGCAATCGGCGATGCTAAAATGAATTATAGTGATACATTTGTTTATGGTGATGCTTTCTTGTGATTTAAAATTAGGGTTTCTAATTTTAAATGGTGACACATGCTTATTTAGCGATGCCCATGCCGATTTAGAAATTAGGGTTAGGGTTGCCAAAGTGTAAATCACGATGTAGTATATTTGGCGACACATGCTTCGATTTGTTATTTAAAATTCCTTCGGGCATTGCAATTTGAAATTTGAATAAAGCGATGCTATTGCAAATAGCGACGCTATTGAAACTCTTGAGATGTAAATTCCAAATTGAGTCAAATTTCCTTGCTTTCCTAATGTTGTGCATTTTGTGGATGCAGGAGCTCATTCCACTGTTGATGTCGTGGGAGCACAAGCCCACTATATTGTAGAGACTTAGCGATTTGTAAGAGTTACATCAAGATAATCTAGGGCAGATCAGCCTTTGGTATGTTGTGTATGCGCCCGTCATTTGGATAGATCTCTCTCTTATGACTGCCCTGTGCGAGAGATGGCATAGTGAGACCTCATCGTTCCACCTTCTGATAGGTGAGGCGATGGTGACCTTTGGAGGATGTTTGGTAGATCATGTGCTTTCCCATTCATGGGTATCACATGATTTATGATGTTGATTCTAGACTTGATGCTTTGGTGACATCTCAGATTGACCTCGAGTCGCATAGAGGTCATGTTCCCACCTTTAGGTTGATTGTTGCAGCCATCATTTCAAGTTTGGTGGCCCCAGACAGACGCAGGAGAGGATTCATCTTGAGATGGGGCTTAGCATCGCATCAGATGTTGCATAGGAGTACACTCTTTGTGTGGGGGTTTGTGATGTTAGCCTCCTTATATCATGATATGCATGATTGTGTTTACTGTGATGGAAGAGCCATTGGTGCAAGGGTGAATTTGCTTCATATTTGGGCATGGGAGTACATTGTTATGCTCCAACCTATTATACAGATGGCAGATGTGCAGCCCAATGATCATGTCATTTGGATACACAAAGGGACCATCACATTGAGGCATACTAGACAAATTGGGCTCCCATATTGGCGATGGTTGATAGATGATATGACAACTTTCTGTTAGTGCTCATGGCTACAAATATCACCATGGTATGATGATGTCCAGTATTTTTACTTCACCAAGTAGACCCAATATATGTAGGGTCATGAGCACACCATCATTGAGTGATATTTCCCAGATAGAGTGGATCGGTAGTTTGGAGACATTCAGGATGGGCCAGATGATGGATACAGGGTCATTTTTGCTAGATCGGACAGAGAGGTTCCCACATGGGGACTAACCATTCCAGCTCCCAAGGAAATTGAGAGCTTCATACAATTAGCAGCTCAGCCCTAGGCCTATGATTAGGATCAGGCAGTAGCACAGACTACACCAACATATGATGCTTGGTTTGTCCCTCTATGATGGCTGACAGATCCAGCGGGTGCTTCTCCCCGAGGGAGACCCAGAGGCAAGGGGACGAGAGGCAGAGAATAGAGTGGCTAGGATAGCCAGGATGATCATGTTCTGGGGGCTCCATCAGTGGGAGAGTAGGTTCCATAGCAGGCTCTAGTGGTATAGTAGGGTCTGTAGCAGCAACAAGCAGCACCACCACTACCACGACCAGATGCTAGAGATACACAAATTCAACAACAGGTGTAGAAATTGACTAGTGAGCAGAGGATCAGGCCCACCAACAGGTTTTGGGTTTGACTGCTGAGAGAGATTAGGCCTTACAGTGGTTATAGACTGTGACTATGGAGAGGGACTAGGAGGTTGCCCAACATTAGAAAATAGAGGCCATGACAGTGGCCACACACAGTAGGATTGGCTCAACTAGATTATACTAGGAAGTCGTGATAGAGGTCACATATTATAGGATGCACTACCATCGAGATGTACCAGCAACATTAAGACAACCAGACATTTTGCAACGTAGTGATGCATGGCCACGAGCAGAGGATCAGCTTGAAAGATAGGTTGGAGAGGGTAGCAACCATCAGGGCTAGCTATTTCATACAGACACTTTTGGATTTTGTTTCCTCATTCTTTATTACAAATATACATTCATGGGCTCCTTTTTGATAGTCTCATGGATATTGTATTTATCATTGATATACATACATTGATCCATATTTTATACCATGACACTCATTTTTTATATATATATGATATGGATACAGATGATTTATGATGTGATTTGTTCACTTTATTTCATTCTTATGATATATGGATGCAATAAGATGCTTATATTTGATTGTGTATGGATGCAATTTGCTTATCATGATATGATATGTGATGCAAATGATATGATATTTTTCATTATCTTTTCATGATATGCTATGGAATGAATGATATGCAATGCAAATGTTATGGATGCAAATGATGTGGTTGTATTGATTTTTGTGTATTTTCTATGCAGTTTATGAGATGATCATGTATGCACACGGATGTATGGATGCAAATGCTTATGATATGAAATGATTTAAGATACCTAGAATAACAAATCTATATTATTCAGCTCAACTTAAATGATGATGCAGACTATATGATGTGATATGGAATGATTATGGTGATGGATCCTTTATGTTATGATTGTGAGATGCATGTATGTTGATGATTTGTGGATGCAGGATAGATGCATTGATGATTTTTTTGTTGAATGTAATGATACCAGGTTAGCACGGAGAGAAGATAAAATAATAAAGAATGAATAATCGTTGATTCTAATGATTTCTTCAAAAGATCCAACAAGTCCATAATCCATCAAGATTTTATTAGAGATGGTGACAAGATAATGCAAGATGGAGGATGAATTCGGGATGATGAGGTGCTCACATATCGAGATTCAGATCTTTCATCATTCCTTATTGTTTGATATAACACATATACACTGTGCATCAAGCTATTAACAACCAAGATGGTGTTGTATCTAGTGTAATGGACTTTGACTTGACAAATAGACAAGATAGTTCTTGTTCACATATTGACATATGGAAACCTCATTGGAATGTAAGTTAGAAGCTTAAAATATATTGGACCAAAGCATACGCAATAGTCAACAACATACCCTAAATGACCTTCCTACACACAACCAAGCAATTATGTGCCAAGACTATTTTGCAAGAGTATCCACAAGAAAATCAAACAAAATATCAAGATCAATGCCCCATTCCTTTCTCTCTAAATCATTTTGACAGACATCATCGAGAGGTCCTTGCAATGGGTCATTAAGATCAATCATAAGAAAAGATCAAAGACAAACAGTCAATGTTATTTATATCTTGTGCCTTGTTTAATTTAGCTAAAGTGATAATTGATAATGATGCCCATTGTAGGAAGGATATTGTTGTCCAATTTTGTACACATGCCCCACTGAAATTGGGAACCCTCTCTTGGCCTGCCCTTTTGTCCTGTTGTTGTGGCTTGCCCCCTCTTTTGTGCTTAGCTTTGAAAATCTTGGGGTTCTGGTCTTTGGTGCTTGTCTTGGTTGTGGGTGCCTTTGTGTTGAGTTCCTAGTGGTTTTGGAGTCTTGTGGATGTCCTCTCTGGGGTGGTCTTCTTTTGCCTTTTGTTTTTTTCCTTGGTGTTTTTGTTTGGGTCCTAAGGGTTGGTTTCCTCCCTTAGGTTTTCCTTTGTTTGCCTTGTTCCTTTTGTTCTGTCGGAGGTGGAATCGGGATGGGACTTAACTCTGAACTTTGGCTAAGTTCTTAGTTTTTTTCCCATTCCTAGTCTGGCTCAGCTTCCTGCATTCTCCTTTTCTGTGTTGCTTTTCCCTTTTTTGGCCTAAGGGTTGGTTTCCTCCCTTAGGTTTTCCTCGGTTTTCCTTTTCTTTCATTTTGTCAAAGGCAGGATCGAGATGGAGCTGAACTCTGAACTTTCATAAAGTTCATGGTTCGATTCTTGTTCCCATTCTAGCTCCACTTCCCACTTTCGCATCTTTGTTGTCTTGTTGTGTTTTTCCTTTGGGTTGGCTTCTTTCCCTTGGGTCTGCTTCGGTCTTCCTTTCTTTCACCGGAACTAGGACCAAGATGGACCTTAACTCTGAACTTTCATAAATTTCACAGTTCGGTTCCCGTTCCCGTTTCTCCCTCACTTCCATCAGGGTTGGTTCCATTTCCACCCCCGCCTATTTCCCTTCCTAGCCCATCTTGTTTCATCTTCACCTCCGTCGGGGTTGGTTCTGTTTTCGACTCCACCTATTTTGTGTCTTTGTTCCTTTTCTGCTCGTGGCTCCGCCTCTGCCTGTCTTTGGTTCCGCTTCCGCCTGGGTTTGTGCATGATTTTGTTGCCTTAGGAACTCTAATGGATCAGCTTGGATTTTGATGATTTATTGAGAATTAACAATGGCCCATTTGAATGTAGGTTGGATCAAGTTGAGGGTTGTTGTTGGGGTCGAGGGAAGAATGGGTGTACTTTGAAGATTTGGCGGGATCTACAAGTGTGGTTGAGTGCACTTTGTGTCTGTTGTCAAATGAAACCCATCCCCGCACTCAAGGTCAATTTGGTTGGTGGCCATTAATGGTGGGCAAACGTGACATGGTGGACTCAACCAAGTATGGCTCGATTTGAGTCGTTCATTTTCCTAGCTCAAATTCGATCGATGGCTTGCATTCAGGCTGATGTTTTGTGCGCGTTGTTGTTCGTGTGGGTGAGGCATTAATGGTGGGTGTGGCTCGAGGGAATGTACCTGACTTTGTGCAATCCTAGATTGATCTGAAGGGGCTCTTACTACATTTGTTGTTGGATGGCAAGTTATTGATGGCTGTCAAGGCCGATTTGGTTGGTGGTCGAGCTTCTTTGTAACCCTAGCTCTAGTTAACTCGGGTAGGATTTCTATAAGTATGCCCTTTGGCCTCATTTGTAAGGGTTCATTCTCCCACTAGTGGATTAAGCAAACTAAGTCAGTGGACTTGTAGATAGTAGATTTAGTAGTAGAATAGCATGTTAGAAGATTAGAAGTTAGTTTTACATTTCAAGCAAGTGTTGTAACAGACTGGAATTGTTGCTAATGTGATGATTTAATACAAAGTGAAGATATTATGCTATAATTGGTGCCTTCTTTGGATTGAATAATCTTGCATGTTTCTTGTTATATCTTCTAAATCGCTTGGAAATGTTTGAATATATCTTAGGTTCAATTAGTAATGCTTGTGATTTAATGCTTGGAGTATTATAGCAATCCCTAGTTCATACTTTGGGCAGCTTCTTGATTATGGGAATGTTGTGCAAGGTCAACCTGTACCTGATACTCATGTACTTAGTTAAACTATTGATATTCATCTAGTTTTATTGAATGAATGCCCATAGTCTGAAAATCTTTAACACCTTAGAAGATTGCACTATTTTCTGCAAGATTTCAGGTATAGCCTGGGTTGAACAGAAACTAGTTTAAGGGATTGGTACATTCCAAGTATTTCATCATTTGCATGGTTAATCTTAGATGTAGTCTTAATGTTAGGACTTCTAAAACCCTCATCTTTTGTTGGTTCTTTTATTATTTGGTTAGAACTAGAAATTAAAGCATCACCATATCTTAAAATCTGATGAGTTTAGAGCTTCATTTTTTTGTAAGGCCCCTTGTGATTATTAGCATTTTCACATTTTATCACTGAGTTTGTTCTACTGCATTTTCATGACCAGATACCCAAGAGACCTTGGGTTTATCTCTTTGTTCATAGAGATCAACCTTTCAAGAGAGATAGGATAACTTTTATTTTGTTTGAGTTTTTGTCGTGCAGAAACACCAAACAACAAGATTGGCACTAGAAGGAGGGAAAAACAAGGACATTGCTTCATTCACTTCATGGCCTTCTCCTCCCAACACCAAACAATAGGATTTTCGCTAGAAGGAGGGTTGAATAGGCAAGTTGGATAATTTTCTAAATGCCATCTCTCCTAGGAGGCTTAGAAGGAGAACCAGATCTACACCAAGAGAAGAAGAAGAGTTTCAAGAATCGCCACCTCTAACCAGGTCAAGAAGGACTAGAAGAGGGGGGGACCATCATCCAATCCATCATTTCGTCCATCCTCACCTCCATCCACTTCATCCTAATCTGATTCTGAGGCCGGTTCTATTCCACAGTCCCAACCAGTCACCCATCAACCATTACCACCTCCACCTCCATCGATGGCTTTCCTAGAAAATAACCCATCACCTCTGACATTCAACAACTACAATGTTATACCCAAGAACCCTGAGCATTTTTTCTCTAAATTCACACAAATGAACCTAATAGAACGGAAGAGGAGCATATTAGGATCTTTCAGACTTCTCTGAGAGAAAGAGGGATTAATCATGAGGATGTTGCATGTAGACTTTTCCCGTATTCTCTAGGAGAGGAGGCCTTTTATTGGCATAATCATTTACCTGCTGCATCTATCCATAACTAGGCTGAGCTTGAGGCTACATTTCTGCTCAAATTTAAGATTCCCATTAGTGCTAATGAGCTTTATATGCAGTTTACTGGAGTCAAGAGAGAATTTAATGAGCCTATAGGATTATTCAACAATAGGTTCCACCGAGCATACACTAGACTTCAAGCACCTTATGTTGGAAATGAGGACACTGCCTAGAGGTCTACTCGAAGCCCTTGATAGCCTTACATCCACCTTCCTTAAGTGGATAACTAGTCCCCCGACTACCTTGCTCAATGCATATACAAAGGTTGTTAAGGTTAGCACAAACCTAAGACAACACTTTTCACGACCTCTTCCATCTTTGTGACCTACTTCTCACCCAAGCCAAGTCCAATCTCTCAACCAGACTCTGATTAATCACACGCCCATCATGAATCCTATTCCACAGTTGCCTCTGGTCCCTCACCCAGGTCATCCAATTAACCAGGTCCAATCAATACTCGGTTATCCCTAGCAAAATGTTAACCATCCCCTCCACTCACAGTCACAAGCTATTTTCCCTACATATTTTTAGAACTCAAAAGTTTTGAATCAGTCTATTGGTTTTGGAGGAGTGTTAGGATGCCCCCCAAACACTGTGAATCCAATCCATTACAAAAATCCTGATAAGGAAAGGTTAGATGAGCTAACTGAGCAAGTGAAGAAGCTAAACATGGAGGTAACCTACTTGAGGAACCAAAATAGTCAACTCTAAGCTAATCATAAGAGCATGCAATTAAGTTATAACAAAGGACAACACTATGACATAAATCAGAACTTTGAAAGAGGATAAGGTTCTGGTCAGAACTTTGATAGAAGTCAACAAGGTAGACAAGGATTTGAAAGAAGACAACCACCTAGGCCGAATAGGTCGTGGAACACCGGGCCTAACAATGGAGGAGTTCCCACTCTACTAGATCAACCTTCCAATCCAAAGAAACCTCCAGGTGGGGTGGATTTAGCAGAAGCCGCGTTGTATAGATGGTGTAGGCTTCATAAGACAAGTCAACACTCTGAAATTGACTGCCCTGAATTTCAAACTGTTGCTTCCATTTTTCAATACTAAGTTGAGAACAACTCATCTGCCAAGAATTGGTGCCCTCAAATCCCTATGATTCCCCAGTTTTGGTGTTGAATCATGACCCTTTCCCGAGGGATGAGGAGAATGAACCAAAGGAGGAATCAAGTAGCCAAAATGGGGAGGCTGAACAATTGCTCAATGAAGATGAAATCTCCTAGCTATTTGATGAAGAAATTGAGAAGGATAATGTCCCATTGGATGAAGGAGAGGTTGATGTTGAAGAAGTACAAATGTTTTAGCAACCTGTCAGAAAGTATGATCTAAGGAGCAAGCCCCACAAGAACACAAGTTGGAGGACCATTTACTACATCTACCCCTCCACACAATTTTACTACTCCGCCAGATCCACATGCCAATAACAATCCATGTTACCCTCAGGTACCAACACAATACCTCACAAAAGAAGGACAACTAGATGTTTCCAAAGGAAGCAATGTTGATGCAGCAAGAGATAGGAACACTAGTCATTCCAAGGAGGTCCACACTAACATGAATGTGGAAAAACTGGGATAATATGTGACTAGGGAACTCAAAAAAGTGAAGGTGAGTCTTTCTAATTTTGATTTATTAAGAATTCTTGAAATAAAAAATGTAGTCCTAGGGTCCTTTAATTCAAGTATAGCAACACAAGGAGTAGTAACCAATGAGGCAATTGGAAGTCCTCCTAATTCACAAGCACCCAAAGGTCCTAGTCAATCACAACCTAGGGATAGGGGTAAAGAAAAAGATAAGGTTCAGGTTGCACAAGCTGGCTCATAGTTGAATTTATTCCAAGGCAAAATGGAAACCCCTCATTTCCTGATTTCTATTAGTATATTTGGTAAAAATCTGCACAATTGTCTATTGGATTCAGGGGTGTCCATGAATGTTATGAAATTTTCTCTCTGTAGGGCTCTTGGTATTACCCCTATAGCCTCTCAAAAGAAGGTCACCCAAATGGAAAAAAATAGAGGTGGATATAGTAGGAGAATTGAACATGATTCCCATGCAAGCTGCCTCAGATCCTAGAGTGCAACAAATACTTAATATTCCAGTAGCTGACATTCCTGAAACTTATGGTTTGATCTTGGGTAGATATTTTACCAAAGCACTAAATGGTTACACATCCACAAATCATTCTCACATGTGGCTCCCCTTGAAAGGAGTCCCAAATCATATTAGAATTGAGAGAGAACCTAGAATGAAGTATGTCATTACCGAATATCAGAATACTTCAAATGAGATACTGGTATCGGAGGTCAGTATGGGAAACTATGTCCTAGCCTCCCCTGTTTCAGACACAGAAAAAATCTTGGTGCTGCAGGGCTCTTCTGGTGAATCCACATCACAGGCCAACAGCTCTGAAGTGCAATTTGAACTACCAGAGGAACTTGATGATCAAGCAGAAAGACAACTCAGTTTGTTGGATAACTTCCAGGAGTTTATCTAAAAATGTGTAGAAGATCAGATTCAGCTGGGAAAAAATATGAACTTTTAAGAATTGATTCTTCCTAATTGGTGCAGAGTTCACAATGCTCCTCATTCTGAACTAGAATGTTGCTTGTGTCAAACTGCAGTGGAACAGATACAAAGTAAAATTAACACAACCCCAAATGTTGAGTTAAACATATAGAGTATTCAAAAAAGTCTAAAGGGGAAGGACCCAAAGCCTCCTGAAGAGCCTCCAAATGGTAGCAAGGACAAAGGTATCCCAAGAAGACCAGGAGCTAATGACTGCTAGACATTAAGGTTTGATGGATCCAGATCCAAGCAAGGTGTTGGAGCAGGACTTGAGTTGATCATTCCTAAAGGTAAAACCTACTTTTCTGCTCATAAACTTCAATTCCAATGCACTAACAATGTAGCTGAGTATGAAGCTCTAGTTCATGGGATATTAACAGCATTAAGAAAGAAGGTTGAAATTTTGCAGGTGTTTGGAGATTTTGAGCTAGTGGTCAGGAAAGTAAGGCAACAATACTCATGTCATGATATAAGGGTGGCCAATTATAGACACAAAATATGGGATCTTATTTAAGGATTTGATGCCTTCAACATTCAGCTGATACCTCGAAATAAGAATCAGACTGTTGATTCTCTGGCACAAGCAGCAAATACATTGTAGCCCTTATCACTTTCAGGCTTAAATAAGTTCACTGTGGAACTTGTTCCAGTACCCTCAGTACCTGACAATGTCACCAATTTTTAGGTATTTGAAAATGATATGCATATTCTTGATTTTATCACTAGTTGTGATGTGTTTTCTTCTCAAGTGACTGATGAGGTTGAGCCTCAAGAGGCTGAAATGGACTTAGAAGGGGTCCTCAATCTGAAAACTAATACCATCCCGAGAGGCATGGTGCAATTGGAAAGATAGGATAAGAGATCAAGAGCAGAAAATGAAAAGGGAATCACTCAACTATCAGTGTGAAACATACAATTTGGGGACCCAAAGTGATATCAAGAATGTCTTTATTGGTAAGGTGTGCACTCCAGAGGAGAGGAAATGAATTATTGATTCCTTGCACACATATCAGGATGTGATAGCTTGGAGTTATGATGACTTAAGGACATATGACACTTTGATCATTACACATACTATCCCCCTCAAGTCAAATGTTAAGCCATTCAGGAAAAGACAGAGACTAATTAATGCTCTGCTAGAGCACATTATTCAGAAGGAAGTGCAGAAGCTACTCTTAGCACAAATCATATTTCCAATAAGACATTCAACATGGGTTGTAAACTTGGTTCCAGTTAGGAAGAAAAATGGAGAAATCAGATTGTGTGTTGATTTCAAGAACCTGAACAGAGCATCAAAAAAGGATAATTATCCAGTCCTTTCACTGGATGAGGTGCTTCAGATTGTTAATGGATCTCAGGTGATGTCCTTTCTGGATGGGTACTTTGGATACAACCAGGTCATGGTCCAATATGAGGATAGGAACAAGACTGCCTTCACTACAAAATGGGGAATCTTTGCTTACCGGAGAATTCCCTTTAGATTAATCAATGTTGGAGCTACATTCCAAAGAGCTATGGATATTGCCTTCAAGGACATCATTGGCAAGTGCATAATCATCTACGTGGATGATTTGATATTATTTTCCAAGAAGAGAAGTGATCATGTTACAGATTTATGCAAAGTATTCCAGAAGTGCAAGGAATTTGGCATTTCACTTAATCCAAAGAAGTGCATCTTTGGAGTCACTGAGGGAAAGTTGTTAGGACATGTTATTTCAAAACAAGGTATTGCCATTCGTCCTGAACGAGTGGAGGCTATACTAAAAATTTAACCCCCAACAAGCAAGAAAGAAATGAACTCATTCTTTGGAAAGATTAACTTTGTCATAAAATTTATCACTAGATTTGTAGAGATAGTCAAGCCATTGGATGCCATGCTGAAGCAATAATAAAAGGTTCAACAGAATACATAGGCTAAGGAATCCTTTGCAAAAATCAAGAGAGCTATTGTTGAGGCCCATGTTTTGGTGAGTCCCGATTATGCTAACCCATTCTACATCTATTCATTTGCTTCTGATCACTCTTGTGTTGGCTTGTTGATACAAAATTCTGATCGAGGGAATGAGCATCCCATAGCATTAATGAGTGCACCATTGAAAGATGCCAAATTGAGGTATCCTAATGTTCAAAATTAGGCTTATGCCTTGATTCGAAGTGTGAAGAAGTTCAGGCACTATATACTGAGAAACAAGGTCTTTGCTATGGTCCTTTATCCTGCAATCAAGTTGTTGATGCAGAATGAGTTGGGTGAATGCAGAGCCAAGTGGGTGACTATGTTACAATAATATGATATTGAAATTAAACCCATGAAGTTGGTAAGAGGGCAGGGACTGACCAAGACAATGGCAGAAATGGGTCTTGGCCTTGTTACCCAGCATTATAATCTTGAAGATGTTTCTCCAGGGGACTGGTAGGATGATATTATCCACTATATTTTGAACTAACAGTGTCCTAGACACCTCAATGCAATACAAAGGAGAGCTCTACATTTGAAGAGTGGAAGTTTTATGATGAAGGGAGTTGCCTTATACAAGAGAAATCATGAAAGTGTCTACCTGAGATGCCTAGGGAAGGAAGAGGCAGAGAGATTAATGACTGAATTTCATGATAAATATGGCACAGGCCATGGTTCAGCACCTTCCATTGCAAATCAGATCCTAAGGGCAGGCTATTACTGGCATACCTTGTTCAAGGACACACATCACCACGTGAGAACTTTCCATGTGTGTCAAACTACAGCAAGTAGGGAGAAGTGTGTAGCTCTTCCACTTTGGCTTGTTATAGAGGTAAAGCCATTCGCACAGTGGGGAATGGACTTCATAGGTCCAATCAACCCATCTTCATCTGTAGGCCACAGGTATATTCTTACTGTAACTGATTATTTTACTAGATGGACTAAAGCTCTTTCTTGCAAACAATGCACCTCTGAAGTGGTAATCAATTTCATGGAGTCAGGTATTATTAACCGCTTTGGTTGTCCATTGGTTGTAGTTTGTGATAACGGTCTCGCATTTGCATCATTAAAGTTTTCTAACTTGGCTTATGATCATGGAATTGCCATAAAATTTGCATCCAATTACTATCCACAGCGGAATGGTTTGGTTGAGTCTTCCAATAAGAACCTATTGATAGTCATTCGTAAACTACTAGAAAATAATCCCAAGGATTGGCACACCCAGCTCAGATTTGCCCTTTGGGCAGACCGCACTAGATAAAAGACATCCTTAGGAACCTCTACTTATCACTTAGTGTATGGCTTGGAACCTGTATTTCCCATCCAACTGAATATCCCTACCCTATAATTCATCAATGAATATTATTATGGAGAGGATAAGCATGAAGATCGCTTTATTGAATTGTTACACCTTGAAGAGAGAAGAGATGAAGCCCTAGAAACTTTGCCAAACATCAGGGTATAGTGAAAAGATGGTTTGATAGGAGAGCCAAGGTGAAGGCCTTTAGAATCTCTGACTTGGTTCTCTATTGGGATAAAGCCCATGACAAAACGAGGGAGCATGGAAAATTTGACAAACTTTGCCTCGGCCCTTATCAGGTTGCAGAGATTCTGGGAGATAATTCTTTTCATTTGAAAACCCTCACGGAAGAGATATCCCACTACCTCTCAATGGGAATTATTTGAAGCATTATTTCAATCTTGAGTTGTTCTCAGCTCTATCCTTGTACATAAGTAGATTAGGTTTCCTTTCTGTTGTTTTGTTTTGGCCTTGGTTAGAGTAGGGTTTCTTTCAATTTTTCTCTGCTTGTCTACTACTCTGGTTTTGGTTTGCTTTGGTCTCCTTGGGTTGGTTTTTCTTGCTGCTCTCCTGATTACTTTGGGGTTGCTCTACTGTCCTTTGGGCTTGTTGCATTTTTACAACTAGTTGCTTGTCTAGGTCTACTCTAGGATTTCTTTTACAAAGTCTTATCATCTTTGCGAAGTCATTCAAACTGGTATATTTCCTTCATCTGATGTTGCATGGGTTGCGAGTTAGTGTCTCTTGACTAAGTTAAATTTTGGAATGTATTTAGGTCTTATATCTTCACACAAATCTTAATAATTCCAAGGTTGCGTATGGTCTTTAGGAGGTCTGACTGGGTGAAAAATCTTAAATTTTGCTCTAGTTTTATTGTGATTCTCATCCTTGAGTGTGGGTTTCATTGCCTGCAAGGTGAAAATTAAAGCTTTAAAAGAAAATCTCAAAAGAGAATATCAAAAGAAAAGAAAAGAAAATATTGAAAATCAAAAAAAATGTTCACCTTTTCAAGGGTATCCTAGAATCTCTACCGGGTCTATGGATGCTTAGTTGGCAGCAGAGCTATGCTAGGGAGGGTCACAATGATAACCTCACCGAGGCTATGGACGCCTAACAGGAAGTGAGGCTCTATCTAGGCTGCTTTTGAATTTAGAATCCTTATGTAGCCCTATCAGACTAAGTTTGGTCCTTATTGCAATTTAGGAAAGGGAAATTGATGCATACTCACACACTTTGACCCTAGTATAGGAAAGGTTGGCTTGTTAGTGATTTCTGAAACCTTGTCTAGATGTAACTTGATGCTTGTGAAACCAGAGATTATGAGTTCTTGATTCTAGCTTGTCATCAAAATTCTCTGGAGCATTTCCCTAGTGGAGTTGCCATTTTTTGTGTAGTTTGGCACACACGCCCCACTAAAAGTGGGGACCCTCTCTTGGCCTGCCCTTTTGGCCCATTTTTGTGGCTTGCCCCCTCTTTGGTGCTTATCTTTGAAAATATTGGGGTTCTAGTCTTTGGTGCTTACCTTGGTTGTGGGTGTCTTTGTGTTGAGTTCCTAGTGGTTTTGGAGTCTTGTGAATGTCCTCTTTGGGGTGGTCTTCTTTTGCCTTCTATTTTTTCCCTTGGTGTTTTTGATTGGGTCCTAATGGTTGGTTTCTTCCCTTAGGTTTTCCTTTTTTTTCCTTGTTCCTTTTTTTTGTCGGAGGCGAAACCGAGATGGGACTTAACTCTGAACTTTGGCTAAGTTCTCGGTTTTATCCCCGTTCCCATTCCGAGCCCACTTCCTGCCTTCTCGTTTTATTCATTGCCTTGCCCATTTTTGGCCTAAGGGTTTGTTTCCTCCCTTAGGTTTTCCTTGGTTTTTCTTTTGTTTCATTTTTTCAGAGGCGGGACCGGGATGGAGTTGAACTCTGAGCTTTCATAAAGTTCACGGTTCGGTTCCCGTTCTAGCTCCGCTTCCCCCTTCTGCATCTTTTTCGTCTCACTGTGTTTGGCCTTTGCATTGGATTATTTCCCTTGGGTCTACTTCGGTCTTCCTTTCTTTCACCGGAACCAGGACCGAGATGGAACTTAACTCTAAACTTTCATAAAGTTCACAGTATGGTTCCCATTCCCATTCTGCCCCCGCTTCCGCTGAGGTTGATTCTGTTTTCGCCCCCACCTGTTTCCCTTCCTTTCTCATCTTGGTTCTGTCTCTGCCTCCACTGGGGTTGGTTTTGTTTCCGGCTTTGACTGTTTTTTTTCTATGTTCCTATTCTTCTCGTGAATCTACCTCCACCTGTCTTTGGTTCCACTTCCGCTTGGGTTTGTGCATGATTTTCTTTCCTTAGGAACTCTAATGGATCAGCTTGGATTTTTATGATGTATTAAGCATTAATGTTGGCCTGTTTGAATGCAAGTTGGATCGAGTTGAGGGTTTCTACTAGGGCCAAGGGAAGAATGGGTGTAATTTAAAGATTTGGCGGGATCTGCAGGTGCCGTTGAGTGCACTTTGTGGCTGCTATCAGACGAAACCCATCCCTGCATGCAAGGTCGATTTAGTTGGTGGCCATTAATGGTGGTAATATGTGACATGGTGGACTCAACCTGGTATGGCTCGATCTGAGTTGTTTGTTTGCTCAGCTCGGATCTGATCGATGGCTTGCATTCAGGCTGATGTTTCACATGTGTTGTTGTTCGCGCGGGTGAGCCATTAATGGTGGGTGTGGCTTGAGGGAATGTACCTAACTTTGTGTGATCCTAGATTGATCTAAAAGGCCTCTTGCTGCATTCATTGTTGGACGGTGAGTTATTGCTAGTTGTCGTGGTCGATTTGGTTGGTGGTCGAGCTTCTTTGTAAACCCTAGCTCTAGTTCACGTGGGCAGGTTTTCTATAAGTATGGCCTTCGGCCTCATTTTTAAGGGTTCGTTCTCCCACTAGTGGATTAAGAAAACTAAGTCAGAGAACTTGTAGACAGTAGATTTAGTAGTAGAATAGCATGTTAGAAGATTAGAAGTTAGTTTTACATTTCAAAAAGTGTTGTAACAAACTAGAATTGTTGCTAATGTGATGATTTAATACAAAGTGAATACATTATGATATAATTGGTTCCTTCTTTGGATTGAATAATCTTGCATGGTTCTTGTTCTATCTTCTAAATCACTTGGAAATGTTTGAATATATCTTAGGTTTAATTAGTAATGCTTGTGATTTAATGCTTGGAGTGTTGAAGCAATCCCTGGTTCATACTTTGGGCAGCTTTTTGATTATGGGAATGTTGTGCAAGGTCAACCTATACCTGATACTCATGTGCTTAGTTCAATTGTTGATATTCATCCAGTTTTATTGAATGAATGTCCACAATTTGAAAATATTTAACACCTTAGAAAATTGCATTGTTTTTTTCAAGATTGCAACTATAGCCTGGGTTGAAAAGAAACTATTTTAAGGGATTGGTCCATTCCAAGTATTTCATAATTTTCATGGTTAATCTTAGTAGTAGTGTTAACGTTAGGACTTCTGAAACCCTCATCTTTTGTTTTTTCTTTTATTATTTGGTTAGAACTAGAAATTAAAGCATCACCATATCTTAAAATCTAATGAGTTTAGAGCTTCCAACATTTGTTCGTAAGGCCCCTTGTGATTACCAGCATCTTCACATTTTATCACTGAGTTTTTTCTACTGTATTGTCATGACCTAACACCCGAGAGACCTTGGGGTTATCTCTTTGTTCATAGAGATCAACCTTTCAAGAGAGATAGGATAACTTTTATTTTGTCTAAGTTGTTGCCGTGCAGAAAAACCAAACAACAGATACATCCTAGGACATGTTTATCAGAGGTTGTTTGATGTTAGGATGATGATGCTAAGATGAGTTGTTGATACAAACTTCACTAATGCATTTACCTATGAGCTAGACTTTAGATTCTGGCAATTAAGTTTCACTTTACGACTTGCTATACACTCTTTCTATTTTTTTTGCCAAAGGTTGGAGATGATGCTTGATTTATTATGGGTGAAGGCTTATTGCGGGTGAAAGCGAGATGGGATGGGTGGTTTTGGATTTTTCTAGAATATTTGAATGTTTTTGGTTTTTTTAAAATATTTTGAGGATATTTTTGGTCTTTTTGAAAGTTTATGAATGTTTTGGTTTTCAATTATTTTGAGGTTGTTTAGGGTTTTCTCTAAGATATTTGAGCTTTTTAATGTCTTTTGGATGTTTTCTAATGTTTTTGGATTTTTTGAATTTTCAAATGTTTTTGGTATTTTCCAGTTTTTTTAATGTTTTTAGTATTTTTGAATATTTGGATGTTTAGGGATTTTCGGAGTATTTGGATATTTAGAGATTTTCAGAGTTTTGACCAAGAACCTAAGCTAAAAGACATTTGCTAGGGGTCTGATCAAAGATAAGCCTTGCCTACGTTATATATGCAGAGACCACGTAGTTTGACGGACTCAACTTATTTACAGGATGAAGATATGAATAGGTGATAGAAAAGTTAGTTTATTATGACAGACTCCTAAAGGATTGACCTAGGATGTCTCAAAGGCACATCAATGATGGCCTTGCCTATGTTCAAGCTCAGAGACAACACAGTTCAACCGAGGGATGACTTTTTTTGGATTATGAATGTTTTGAACTTTTTAGGGATTTTGATGTGTTTTGGATGTTTTGGACTTTAGCCTTTACAATTTTCTGAATGTTTTTGGATTTTAGCAGTACAGGATTTTGCAAATGTTTTTGGATTTTCTAATGAATGTTTTAAGAATTTTTTGGGATTTTTGATAAGATTTTATGAATGTTTTTGGTGTTTTCGATGAGACAATAACTGCAAGATATACAAAAACTCGATATGATCCATAATGAATTTTCCCCAGCGTGACATGATAGACTACTTCGATATAGGTAGGACAAACAAGCCTTTGGAATATGCCAAGTAGTAATAAAGGGATACGATTCTTCACATCATCAAGCTATGATAAGGATGCAGATAGGTGATGGATGAATGGTGGTGCAAGGAATGATAGGACCAAAAGAGCCAAAGAATAGATGGAGGTGCTTTATTTATGCAAGATGCCTATTGCTAGGTTTTCACCAAGGTAATTTCCCAAAGCACCACCGAAGCGGTTCTCACTCGAGGATGATTTCTTTACTTTTTCAATCCTTTTTTCTTATTTTTTTGGATTTTGATCATTTTTATTTTTTTTTGTATTTTTCAAATTTACACCCTTCAAGACTAGGCATAAAAAATTTTGAGATGCAAGTTTTTAGTTGGCCCCTGCAAGAGTTCACCTTCAAGTGTTGATAGCTAGTATGCTCCTGATCCATAGCATGTTGTGATGTCGAAGGGACCCAACCAGTCAAGCTCAAATTTTCTTTTATTGTCCTAATCTGGTAGATTCTTTTAATTCTACTTTAGGACAAGATCCCCTACTTGAAAAGACCAACATTTGATCTTCTTGTTATAGCTCCATTTCAGTTAGTTTTGGTATACATACAAGGGATTAAGGGCATCAAGATGATGCTCATCCAATAATTTTAGCTCATTCAGTCGAGATACTCTGTATTCTTCATCGGTGATCAGATTTTGCAGTGACACTCGTAGTGATGGGATCTCAACCTCAATAGGTAGCATAGCTTCTTATTCGTAGACCAAGGAGAAAGGGGTTGCACCTATTGGTGTGCAGATACTAGTTCAATAGGCCCAAAGAGCGGGATTTAGCTGCAAATTCCAATCACGGCCAGCTTCGTTGACTATTTTCTTCAAGATTTTTAGGATAGTTTTATTTGTAGCCTTTGTTTGGTCATTGCCTTGGGGATAATATAGGGTAGAGAATCGATGTTGGATGTTGAATCTTTGGCACAAATCTTTCAAATCCTAATTTTTAAAGGGTGTCTTGTTGTCTAAGATTAGGGTTTATGGGACATCGTAACTGTAGATAAGGTAATTCAGGATAAACTTGGCAATTTCTTTTCCTATTATGTAGGTCATAGGAATGGCTTCTACCCACTTAGTAAAGTACTTTGTGGTGGTTATGATAAACTTGTGGCCATTAGATAAGGTTGAAGTGATTCCTCCTATGAGTTCAAGTCCCCATTATGAAAAGGGCAAAGGTGTGATTATTGGTTGCAATTCTTGAGTTGGTGCATGAATCAGATCTCCATGCTAATGACACTGGACACACTTATGCACATACTGATGAGCTTCCTTCTCCATGATTGGCCAGTAGTACCATGTCCTCAAAATATTTTTAACTAACATCATACCACTAGAATAAGAACCACATATTCCATTATGTACTTATGTTAAATTAGCTAAGGATTCCTCTTGGTTAAGACATTGCAGTAATGTTCCTTTAATGCTTCGACACTATAGGTTATCACCTAGGATCACAAATCGGGATGCCTTTTTGACAAAGGTCTTTTTAAGGTTCGAGGTGATATCAGATGGGAGGGTTCCTTTGTTAAGGTAGGTAAAGATGGCATGATACCATGGGGATCAAGGACCAACAATGACACAAGAGAATTTAGATTCAAGGATTTCAAAAGTCGGCACGAGAAGTTTGTTGATGGTATTTTTTGCACAACAACAACTTAGATAGAATATGATATCCTATCTCTCTTGAAAGGTAAATCTCTATTAGCAAAGCAATAACCCCAAGGTATCTAATGTCAAGTCTTGATAATACAGTGAAAAAACTTAGAGATAACCCCAAGGTCCTAAATTTAACCAAATTCAATGAAATAGCAAAATATAAGGGTTTAAGAGAGATCCTAAGATTAAAATTATTCCTAAAATCAATAATGTGATTGATAAAAAGTTTGAAATGGACCAATCCCTCAAAACTAATTCCTGCTTAACCCAAATTTTATCTACAATCCTACAAAAATAGTGCAATCTTCTAAGGAATCAAATATTTTTAGATCATGAGACATTCATTCATACCAACCCTACTTTGCAATTGAAATGAATAAACACCCACAATCGAACCAAGATCATAAATATAAGGTCCAAGCTAACTTTACACAACAACTCATAATCAGCCAATTGCTAAAAGTATGGACCAGAGATTGCTACCAACACTTCAAACATCAAACCATAAACACCATTGAATCACATCCAACTCAAAATCTAACATATACCTAATTTATTCAAAGCAATCTTGTAAAATAGAATAACAAGAACCATGCGAGATAAATCAATACAAGAAATAACACCAAAGCACAATGTCTTAACTTATATTGAATCACTCAAAATTTGCAACAATTCCAATATTTTGTATTCCAGCACTTGCTTCAGATTAAGCTAACACCTAGCTCTAGGTCTTGCTCTATCGCTTAGCTTGCTTCAAAATCTAATCCTCTAACCCCTTCAAATGAGGTGAAATACCCCATTTATAGAATTTTACATCATGTCGGTCCAACTAGGGTTACAAAAGAGGCGGCCAAAAATAGGTCGGCCAAGAAACTTTTCTCAATAAAATAATATTCTTGGCGTTTAATGGTTGATACTTCTTCTAGGTCGGCCTGGACTCTCCAATGCAAATCGTTCCAATGCATGCAGAAGTCGAAGAAGAAACATTTGGAGAAGCCTAGATAAATGGAAAGCACAAATATCAATGCAATCATGCATTAGCTAGCTCCTTGTCCTTATCTTGACCCAATTTATCTTGCACTATAAGAAAGACCCTCTCCAAGTCGACCAGTGGTGAAGTTGTCAATACTTTAAATCTTCTCTCAATAGATTTAATCTCCTCCCTTGATTCCTTAATTATTGTGTCCCATTCCACCTTCAGATCTTGAAACTTCTCCCTTTACCCAATTTATCTTGCACTATAAGAAAGACCCTCTCCAAGTCGGCCAGTGGTGAAGTGGTCAATACTTTAAATCTTCTCTCAATAGATTTAATCTCCTCCCTTGATTCCTTAATGACTGTGTCCCATTCCACCTTCAGATCTTGAAACTTCTCCATAATATTAATATAGGTAGTTGCATCATCCAAATGGTGGGCGTTGATCGGTCCATCATTAATTGGAGCATAAAATTCATGCCACCATTTTCTTAATTATTCAAGGCTCAAATTCTTTGGTGCAAACTTCTTCTTTCGAGTCATTATTTCAAAGAATCAGATGCATCTACTATGGATTTCATTCAATGTCTTCTCCACCAGCTAACTCTGTTTACAATTTTTCCTCAGAATTCTTTGCTTGATTTGCAGGGCCTCATACTAGTCCCAAAGCTCTAAAACCTTTGAGGAAGGCAGGATTCCATCCCATATTAATATTTCTTCAATATAATCCATGTTTGCCCTTGTTTTCTATAGGAGATCTACATCATCATTATTTTGTGCCAATAAATTCTGCAAACACTCAAGCAATCTATATGCATCCCCACAGGTTGACAAGATTTCCTTAATCATGGTGTACCCTCTAAGCCCTACTCCTTGTAACCATTCATGTGTAGCCTGTGTGGAATTTTTCATCCTCACAATTTCACTAACTATATCCTTGGGTAAGAAACCTCATGTCGATGAAGAAGAACCAACTTGGCGGATGGACTACAAGGGTTTCACGAGATTTTCTAGATACTTTTTTAACTCCTCATTTTCTTTCACCAATCTTTCCTTGGTATTCTCTTCTTTATCCAGCCTTTCCAAAATTGCAGTAGTGGACCCCTTGAACTCTTCTACTTCCTATCTTTTAGAGGTAGGCCCCAAATTTATAATTTGGATGTTGTAATCTTGAGGAGTTACATCATCCCCATTCTTGTCTATTGCAGGGATGGCAAAATGGATCACCCTATTATTTGATTCATCCTTGCCAATTCTAGAAATAGTCATGGCCTTCTTCTTTTCTTTACTCCTTCCAATACCAGCCAGTAAATCATCCCAACTCGGAGGAATATCTTCCACAACTACTTTCTTGCTTTTTAATTCCTCATTGAGCCAAACATGAGTATAAATACTCGACTGTTGCTCACGTGGTTTATCCTTTTCTTGTTGACCAATGGAGGAGTCAATATTTTCATCATGCACTACAAAAAACTCTTCACCCTTATCTCCTTTTCTCTGCATCTTTCTCCTTATCTTCCTGTGGATTTGCATTCTTCTCCTTCTTAGGCATCTTTGTCACTTCCTGAATCTGAGGAGTTCTTCCATGTACCTCCTCTTTCTCAGGGGATTTCTCCCCTTGATCCTGGGTAGGTGAATCTTCATACGAAACCAAAGAAGATTGCAAAATCCCACCAATATCTGCCTCCATACTGTGAAGATCCCCATCCTTAACTTATTTTGTATCCTCACCTTGATGAATATCCTAAACACCTACATCTGATGGCTATTTTCCTTCACTATGCAATTCCTGAGCAAAAGGAGAGGCAGAAGTATCCTTTTCTTGCAATGTAACTAGTGGAATCATGGGGGCAACCACTTCTACTAAACTTTCCTTAGGAGATGGAGTTCTTGCTTTCCTGATATAAACCTATGTTTTCTCCCCAGAACTCTCAACATCCACTAGTTGTGGTCCTGTCTCACTCTTCCCCTTAGGAGGCTCATTTTTCTTCCTTGATGTTCTTACTAACCTTCTCCTTTTAGGCACAGGAGAATCACTTTCCTTTCCATCTTCCACAGGTTCCTCTTCTTGAGCAGACGTCTTTTCCTTAGAAGTAATCTTTCTCCTCTTTGCAATGGGCTTTCTTTTCTTTTCCTCCCCACCTTTGATCTTAATTTGGAAAGGGGAATTCACCTTTTCCTTTCCCTTCGGATCCTTCTCCTCCTTAAAGGAAGAATATCGAGAGTCCAAGTTTCCCATCAAGTCATAAGTATATTTTTTCCCTTCGTTATCCAACTCCCAAATCTTATTCTTGATGCAAAACCTAGTGTACTTGAGTACAGGGGCATTAATTTTCTCCAACTCTGTTATTTCCTCCTTCATCCAATCAATTTCCCCTATGAGCTTATCTTTAACAGATTCATATTCATGGATTTGTATAACTTCCCCATCATCATCAAGTTGATCTGGAATGGCATTGATACTATATAGTCTAATCAGATCGGCAAGCAACCTAGAGAACGTCGTCTTAAAAACTTTGAATTTATCTTTACAATTGGCCCAATAATCTTCAAGATCATCTTTACGTTTAAAATCTTTGTTGGCTCTCTTTTGAGCCCCACCTGTTCTATCAAATCATGGCCTCTTATATGCAAACATAGGTTGAAAGTGCCCATATCTTCATCAGAGAACTATGTTGTGGCCAAGGAAGGACAAGCCTCATGACCTCCAATCCTTAATGGGAATTCATTACCAAAACCAGTTTTGTGCATCTCCCCTTTTACTATTGCATCAAAGGCACAAATTTGCCTTGTAACCTCCAAAACAATGACATGATCGGTAGGATACCTCAGCAATCTGTATGGATCCCTCAGACAACCATCAATGCTGATGTAAGAGAATGTGAGAAATTGTATAAACCATGCTCCAAAATTTTGAATTAATTCCTTGGCAGCATCAAAAACTCTAAAATGCTATGCACCTTGAAACAGCCTTGTAATGTACATGGTGAATGCATCATTCACCCTTCTATAGTTAGGACTATCCAAATGTAGTTGAGGTTTGACTTCATAGATTACATCTCAGCCAAGGACTTCTCGAGTGCTTAGTCCCTTCTTTGGATGGAATCTTGCCAAGGCATAGATCAAATAAGATGTCATAGTGAAACTCTTAGTCTCGAACACATTGGACAATTGCTCATGAATTATCTGACTATTTTTTCTTGCCCAATGGTAGTCTTTTCCTTTTTTCATTTTCTTTATCAAATAAAACATCCAATTCTCAAATATTCTTGCACTCCTCAAACCCATCACTCTACTAAGAAGAGTGGTTGCATCATAGTAATCTGACTTAAACTTAGCCATGAAAAACTATTTTGGCAGTTTAGAGACATATGCCTTTGGTTTCTCCTACCAAGTATTAATAACCTCCAAAGCCTTATTTGTATCCTTCCCATAAAATTTCTTGGCTATATCCATGTCAAATTGCACCACATGAGACATGTTTGGCATGTCAAATGTTTGGGAAACTAAGACAGGAGAGAAGTTTGCAAGCACTCTGCCTTGTGGACCAGTTATTCTCTATGTACCCTGATCATAGTGTCGAGCACATTCGAAGACAAGCTCATAACATTGTACTGAAGGAGGAAAACTGACCACATGAGTCAGCCTAGAATCTATCACTCTCCTTACCAAAACAAAAGTATTATTTGATGCCATCCTTGCCTTGAATTCCTCATAATCCCACTTTCCCACATCAGTGTTAGTCACCCCAGACCAAATAGAACTAAGTTTTCTCTCAGGATTCTTACTCTTCACATCCAACTTAATACTTTCAGTCTCTGATAACGGAGCCTCTTCAGGATCCATTTCTTTGCCCTTACCCTTGTCAGTAACACCGTGCTCAATTCAACCTACACCCAGCAAAGAGGTCAGAATAAATATCCATTACAACACGAGAGAAAAGGTTAGGCCATTACAAATATCACATTCATCACCCATTTAATTCCAAACAATGATCATAATAGCATAAAATTTAATAAACATGAACTCTTAAACAAACTCAGGATTTTCACCCCTTCGCATAAATCAAGCCAAGAATGAAATTCGTGGATTTCATGACTGGGCGAAAATCAACGAGGAAAGCACAACTATCACTCAAAAAGAATTCAATCAACATTATAGATCTAGAAATGGCAATGTCTAACCTTTACTTAACCAAACCAATCATGAAATCATGCATGTCAAATCATGTATTTCCACATTTTCTTGTTTTTAGAAAGTTTCAAAGATTTCCACTTGGGACGAAAATGAACGAGGTTATCCTAACCTTCGCATATACAGGCAGTCTCAGGAAATGAGAAGGGCAATGGAAACTTTAGATATTTTTGAGGGTGAAGGAATTCCATGAGGTACCAAAAATCTCCAGAGCTGTGAATTCTTCACAGTTTTTCCCAAATTGATCAAACGATCACAAATTTGGGATTTAGGCTCAGATTTTTAAGCATTTCAAATAGATCATCCATAATTTGGACTTATAACTCATTCAAGAATAGTTTGATTAATCTTTAGCAAGGAATTCAAAATACTCAACCCTAGGGTTTTGCCATGAATAACCAATCAAAGCTTTGGTACACTCAATCATTCAATCAAATCACAATCAATTCTTTCAAGACCCTCAAAGGAAAACCATGTCGAGATACGACTGGGAAATAACAGCTCAAAATCGCACTCAGACCACTAATCGATCAAACACACAGAACCCTAGATCCATCGAACTGAATCACCATCATGCACATCACCAAATTCTATGACCAAATCTAGCAAGGATTAGCACTACAGATCATCAATTCCATGGATAATTGTGGCATTGACACTCAGGGGAGACATCCAAATGAAAAGGGGACAACTCTAGTTTATTCACAGACTCCTAATGCACAGAAACCCAAGGATAGAATATGTGTGACACCATAGAACCACACATACTCATCAATTAAAAGCGAGGCATCATGTACATACCATGGGTGAAGCAAAACTCAGTAGGAAAATTACCAGTAGCACACCTCAAATCCCACACAAATGCAAAAAAGACCAAGGAAATTTCACCAACCAGCAATCCACAACTCCAACGATCGAGCTCACATCCAGCTCCCTATGACCAAGCTCCTTCAAATTCATTGTGAGACAAATAACACCAATTTTCCAATATAAAATCTCCCACGATCCCAATAATATAAGCTACAGATTTTCTACGGAAGACATAAATGAAGTGAAATGACCACATAAGAGCCACTTCGAGAATTCGAGGGAATGACGACAGTTGGGGAATTTGAGGACTCGAAGAAGTTCGGAGAATTCTGCTAGATACAAAATTCCACAAAATGCTCAAATCTCTAAAAATGTACCAACATGAGCAATAACCCTAGGGAATCCAAGACACCAACAGAAATCAGATATTTCCGCATAGGAGGGAAATACCTGAGAGTAAAGAAAAACCCAAAACTTACCCTTAACTTAGGATTTTCAAAGAACTACCTCAAGGGATTACTTGCATAGGAAATATAAGAATGCAAGCATGTTTCAAAGTGGCCAAACCTTGACAACCAGAGGATTATAAGAACCCAAAACCAAAGACCAATCCAAGAGGTAGGACTACAAAAAACACCCAAAAGATCGAAAAAGAGGGTCCCTGCTTTCAACGGGGCGTGTGTTTAAAAAACTGCACAAAAAAAAAATTCTACCAAGAATTCACATTGGAGGACGTTGTTCAACATGTCTAATAGTGATCCAATTTTTCCAAGGCATCTGTTGCTCGGTTGTTCATATGAGGAATCTTCTCAAAAGTTATGTCTATAAAGAGATCTTTGAAATTCTCTACCATCTTCTTGTAAGGATTGAATTTGTCATCTTTAGTTTGATAGTCATCATTGACTTGGTTGATAACTAGCTGTAAGTCTCCATAGACTTTCATTTCTTGAATCTACCATTGAACCGCTATCTTTAAACCTATGATTAGGGATTCGTGCTCGGCAATATTGTTAGTGCAAGGAAATGATAACTTTTATCAACTTTAAATACAATCACCTTGAGGGGTGATGAAGAGAATTCCTTCTCCAGATCCATGTTGGGTGAACGATCCATCAAAGTACATTTTACACTGATCTGTGAGGTTATAAGGAATATTGATTCATCAGGAAACTCAGATATCAAGGGGTTCTTTGTATAGATAGGTTATTTTTCTAGTTGGTATGTGATCACTTGTCCCTCGATTGCCTTGCTCTCCACATAATCTATGTCAAATTCAATTAAGATCACCACCCATTTGGTCATTCGCCCTGTGAGAGTTGCCTTGGATAACAGGTATTTCAATGGGTCTATCTTTGCAATGAGCTTAATTTTATGTGACAACATGTAATGTCTGAATTTTTTTAAAGAAAAAACTACTGCTAGACATGCTTTCTCTATAAATGAATAGTTCATTTCATATCCCACCAAGGTTTTGTTGATGAAGTAGATAGCCCTTTCCTTTCCATTTTCATCATGTGGTGCTAGAAGATCTCCTAGTGTTGTTGATTTTGTTGAGATATATAAGATCAATGGCTTGTTTGGTATTGGTGGCATGAGCACTAGAGGTGTTAGTAGATAATATTTGATCTACTGGAAATATTTATCACACTTTTCATCCCACTTGTAGGTGATCCCTTTATGGAGAAGATGTGAAAAGGGGTGGATCTTATTTGATAGTTGTGCTATGAACCTTCTGATGGACTGCAATCTTCCTTGTAATCATCTCATCTTCTTTAGTGTTTGTGGTGGTTCCATGTCAAGGATTTCTTTTACCTTTATTGGATCAATCTCTATGCCTCTTTGTGAAATAATAAAGCCAAGAAGTTTCCCCGATGTAACCCCAAAGACACTTTTTTATATTTAGTCGTACCTTGTATTCTTCAAATCTATCAAAGATGGGTCCTAAGACTGGTACGTGCTCACTTCTCTTTGATTTTTCAAAAATATCATCCACACAATCTTCAACTGTTTTGTGGATCATGTCATGGAAGATGAGGGTCATTTCTCTTTGATAGGTTGCTCCTACATTCTTCAACCCAAATGGAATCACGTTCCAGCAATATGTTCCACATGCACAAGTGAATTTATTTTTATGTTGATCCTCTTTGGCGATAATGATTTGATTGTAGCCTGAAAAACTATCCACGAGTGATAGCATTTCATGCCTAGTTGTTAAGTCCACAATTAGGTCAATGTTGGGAAGAGTAAAATCATCCTTTGGGCATGCTTTGTTTAGGTCTCAAAGATCAATGCAAATTTTGATGCCCTTAGTGGGTTTTGAGACTGGTACCAAGTTTGAAACCCACTCAGGATAATCTATCAATCGAATGATCCCAACATCCAGAAGTTTTTGTAACTCTAGTTTCACCAAGAGTGTTATCTGAGGGTGCATCTTTCTTAACTTCTACTTGATTGTCTTGACTTTGGGATAGACTACTAAATAATGCACAACTACTTCAGGATCAAGCCCAAGCATATCTGTGTATGACCATGAAAAGTTAGTTCTCCGCTCTTTAAAAAATACTAGGTTCTTTTGTTCTTCATCCAACAGAGATTCGACATAGAAACTGATCTTGGGTGCTTCTTTTATTCCTAGACCAGGGTAGCCTTTTCTACTACCACTGCTGACTTTTTTGGGATGCATGGCACTAAGGGGGAGATTGAATTCCTCATCCTTGGGTGCCTCTAAGAGGTTTTCACCCTTGGATACGTCCTTTTTTTTTACTATTTTACGATCAGATAGTGCCACAATGTGGTTTTCACTCAAGGACCTACATGTTAGTTGCATTTCATTAATTTTGCAACTAAAGGATTCAATCATCTCTCCATAGTATGCCCCTTTGTCTAGCTCTATTTTGAAACCTTCTTTGTGATCTTCCCATGATATATTGTCACGAAGTCACATGAATTTTGAGACCGCTTCATCATTTTTGAATAAATCCATAATCGGTGGTCCTTGTTGGTCCATGTCAATAAGTTTTGGGTACACCAAGCATAGTTCAGTTTGATGATTGCTTAGAGAAAAGGATGTAATGGATATCATGAAAAGGGAGTTGTTTTCAAATAGGTCATCAATATCAAGGGGGAATTCATTTAAAGTTGTATCACGCAATGTAGGTAACCAAGAGGAGGCCTCGGCCAATTTAGCGGAAGTACTCTTGCCAATAAGAGTAACCTTGCTAGTAGTACAACCTAAACCAAGATTCCTTAATCATTTCTTAGGAATGATATGTTCTAGAAATCTATTGTTATTTTTTCCCAATTTCTCATTCTTGTTATAACCCATTCCCTTCATGAGTTGCAAGCCTTTATTATTATCTTCCATAGGAAGAACAGGGATAGGTCATTCATCCTGGTAGAGGAGTTTAGAGGCATCCTCCTTGTTGACATATTTTTTATTCAGATCCCCCCACTTGGTGAAGGTAGTAGCTACCATCTTGATGGTTTCGGGCTCTTTAGTGCTAGATGTGGGTTTTCCATGAGATTGAGGAGAAAGAGGTAATTCTCCTAAGACAAAGGTATCTTTCAATAGCCTATAATTTCCACAACCATCATCTTGGATTACTACTTTGATTTCAGGAATGTTCTTCACAATGGGTTTATTTGTTGCTAGGGTAGATGCCAAAGATGACAGATCAACAAATGAGGTGGGTATGGATATAGGCCCTTCATCATTTTTATGCACTTTGGGGATCTTATAGAACTTAGCCTCAAGTTTTTTTCAGTAGTAAAAAGGCTCAAGATCTCCATAGATGGTAATTTCTTTGCCCTCAAAAGGAAACTTGACACATTGATGGTAGGTTGAGGCAACAAATTTTAAGGCATGGATCCAGGGTCGGCCAAGTAGGATGTTGTACGGGAGATCAAGATCTAGCACTTGGCATGTATTTTATGCGATGATAGGTCCTACTTGAGTGGGTAGTGAAATGATGCCTTATGATATCCACTCTTGGTTGTCATAGGCTCTGATGGTGGTACTCTTTGTTTTCTCAATGGTATTTTCTGAGTAGCCCAAGCCTTTGATCAGCTTAAGGGTACAAATATTCAGACCAACACCTCCATCTACTAAGACTCTTTTGACTTTATTCTTATCAATGTATACTTTGAGGTGTAAATCACGATTATGCAATGGTTGTGATGGTAGGTCCTGTTTGGAAAAGGTAAGAAGATGATTGACAATGTGTCCTACCATAGAGTGAAATTGATCAGTATCAATATCCTCAGGGTCAGATGACTCTGATAAGGCTTTCTCTAAGATTTCTCGATGTGTGGGAGATAGCCTCAATAGTTCTAAGATTGATATATTTTTTTGGGTCTTCTTTAGTTGTTCTAAGAGATTATACTTGTTGGGATTTGACGTTGGAAAAGTAGGTTGTGCTTAGACTGAGATGGGACTCCTTGGATAGTGACCTTTCCACACCATGTCATGACCCCACACTCGACACTAGGTCCTTGTATGGTAACAACTATAATGACACTATCACAGGATGCGACCATGTTTGAATAGTTATGTTGTATGTTTTTGTAATTAGCTTTTTTGTTGTTGTTCCATTTGTTATGATCTAGCATAGGGTTCTTTTATATCTTGAGATCTCAATTCCCATCTGGCACTTCAATAGAGATGGTGTCATTCTTTATGAGGTCCTGGATGATGTTCTCAAGTCTCATGCAATTTTTTTGTTTTGTGTCCTTTGATTTTGTGAAAGTCACAGAGATCGTTCTCGTTGTACCAGGCTGGTTTTTCTAATAGTTCTTGATAATTTTCAAATTTGGGTACTGTTATCAAATTTGATTCTACCAACTTATTCATGATGGTTTTGATAGGCTCAAATAATTGTGTGTACATGTGCTTGGGGTAGTTATTCTTGTTGGTAGTTCACCTTTATTGCATCTCAGTGTTGTTGATTTGACCGTTCTAAGAGGGTGTTGTTTGTTGCATAGCCGGTTGTATGTTAGCAACTTGATTGTTGTCGGGCTTAGGAGCATTTAGGACCACTTTAGCATCTACCACACCATCATTTGTCACTTTTTTTTTAGCCCAGACACGAGGTTTTTCATTTGAACTGGTTGATGGGAAGTTGTAAGATTGATTATTTCCTTGTGATATTAGAGTTCATTCGATGTTAAGGGCTCAGGGGACAAGCTCGTCATAATATGTGATGCACCGTATTTTCAAGTGGAAAGAGAGATCAGGATCTAGGTTTGCTATGATGATTCCCACTTGTTGTTCATCGGGAAGGGTCCACTTGTTCTTACTAGCTTTTTGTCTCCATCACTAACGTCCATTTCAAGCTTTTTGTCTTAAGAAATTGGCAAATAATTCTCCTTTAGTTTGTTTGAGAGTGTACAACTCTTCTAAACTAACGTCCATTTCAAGGTTGAAGGAGAAGTGATCAATGAATTTCTTAGTGATTTCTTGGAAAGTTTTGATGTTGGGAGATAAATGAGAAAACCAATTTATCATCAGACATGTTAAGCTTCGAGAGGAGACACGTTAGATATGAATCATTATGGGCCACCTCCATACACATGATGTTAAATTCTTTGATATGGTCAACGGGGCTTCCTCTCCCTTTGTATTTATCAAATCTGGGGATTTCAAATCCAAGAGGAAATGGCACCATTGCAATGTTTTGGTCAAATGTATAAGGACATATATTTTGTGTATGGGGCTTCTTTGTCTTGCACATTCGAAGGTCTTGCATTTCTTGGGATAGAACCTTAAGTTGTGAGGCTAGATCGTCTTGTGAATTTGGTAGAGGAACATGATGGGATGATGGATGAGTTGTATAGGTGATTTTGATATGATGGTGTGTTGTATGGAGTGTATAGTGGAGTGAGATTATGTGAAGGTGATTGAGGTGTTGATGTAAATTTTCCTAACATGTTTGGATTGATGATGTTCTATTGAAGGTTATAGTAAGAACTTTGTTGTTGTTGTTGTTGTTGTTGTTGTTGTTTTTGTTGATGTTGGGAATAGGGTTGAGCTAGTAATGCTTCTTGTTGTTGTTGTGCCACCAGAACTTGTTGTTTGGCATGTTGTTGTTGTTGTGTCGTGATGGCTTGTTGTTGGGCCTTATGTTGTTGTTCTACGATGGCTTGTTTTTGGGCCTGATGTTGTTGTTGTGTCGTGATAGCTTGTTGTTGGGCCTGATGTTGTTGTTGTGCTACTAAGGATACTTGATAGGCTTGTTTTTTATTGTTGATGTTGTTGTTGTTTTGAGACTAAGGTTGCATGTTGTTGTTGTTTCTACTTTTATTTTTGTTGTTTTTGTTGGATGGCTTGTTGATAAGATTTTTGTTCTTGTTGTAATGCTAAGGTATGATTTTTCAATATAAGACCAGTTGGTTGTTGGGACATTTGCGATGGATTGTGGGCGTTGATGTTTTGGATGGATTCTGAGTTGGTGATGAGAGGTTGGGACTTCCCTTGGTTAAAAATTCCTAGGAAAATGGTGGATTGAGATGGAGGAATGTATGCTTGAGACCAAATTTGACTTTTCATAGTGGAGGGGACTATAGAAAAAGATGTGGATATTGTCATTAGATTTTGCAATGGTGTTGTCATACTAGGACCTTAAGTCCATTGATTGAAAGGATTCCCTTGACTGATGCTTGGGGGATTTCTTTGTGTTTGAGATGTGGTTAAGGTATTTCCTTGGGTGATAGGGTTCACAACCAAGTTTTTGGTTTGGTTTGGATCAATGATAGATGGGTTGGATGTGTTTTGCGATGCCCATGGTATAGACGATCCCATGGAAGGATTGGGTAAAGATGTCCCCCTTTGCATTGAGGGCTGACTTTGTGATATAGTATTGACATGCCCTTGTATACTATCTTGAGATTCTTGGTCCATATTGCTTTGTGTGATGGCGGGCACACTTGTGGTACTCATGGATGTGGATGAAGATGGGTGTCCTCGATAGGTGGAGGTGGTGGTGGAGTAATGAAGGTCAAGAGGTTTATGCAGTTGTTTTCAATTTTTGGGTACGGGAGGAGCACCAAAGGTAGGTGTCCAAGTGGTTGTTGGAGGTGGGGGGTTGGTATCAAGGGTACCCACAAGTGTACTGCTTTCAAATGGAAGAGTTGGACCGAAGTCCTTAGCAAGGCCAGCCACAAGACTAGGAGTAAATATTTGATTCATCCCCGATGGTGGAGTAGTGAAGCCTTGTGCCACGTTTTGTGCCATGAATGATGGAGAAATAGGACTATGTTTTCAAAGGCTTGATATTCCATGATTTCCTCCTTAATGAGCTCAAAGGGATTGTTTGTGATGTCTTCTATCTCATATGGTCATGCCAAAGATAATGGTTGTTGTGATGGTGTGACTTGGCTTCTTGGGTCAAATTATAGAGGATTTGGATCACTTGACGTAAATGTGACTTTGGTTTTCTCCATGATTATATTGTATTGTGATCTCGTTTTTACCATAAATTTGTGGTGGCTGGTGGGAGATTTGTGTTGAGATTTGTAATGCTTGAACTCTCTAGTTGACTCAAATTTAGGTAAAAGGGATGCTCTAAGTCTTTTTGGAGTAATTATGAGAATGGTGGATGAAAAGATGGAGGATTTGGATGGTGATATTTGCAATCATTTTGGGATAACACTTTTGACTTGAGTTTGATGTTTTGGTACTAGGATCAAAGATGTTGATGAGATCGGGAATCTTTAGGGTAGACTCATGACCTTCAAGATAAAATAGCTGAAGGATGATAACTAATTTAACTAGGTGCATGGAAAAATATATATTTCACATACAACATAGCCAAGTTAGAGGTTGGTTTGATTGATGTTTAATTCAAAAGAGTGTTGGTATGATCGAAATTTTTGCAAAGATAGATGAGGTAAAGGATGAATTTTTGATGAAGGGGTGAACGAAATGTATGATCCAATGTTTGACTTAGAGTAAACCTTTATTTTTCGAGACCAAGGTAGTGAGAATGATGCTAGACCTCTAAAATGTTCCAATCCTAAAGACCCAATGTTTGACTTAGATGAGAGGATAAATCGTGATGGTTAAACCTATTCTCCTCCTAGCTTGAGCATAGTAGTTTCTTAACAAACGGTAATGATTGCAGTAAAGTATTACAGCCCACTTCCTGCCAAACTTTGAATTACAATATCTATGTCTATGATGATGGGATGTAAGTTTGACTTCACAGATTTTGAGTGTGTAATGGATCATTCAGAGAAATTCAAGACCATAAAAAGGGATAATGTTTTACATAGGTTGATTATCTTGAAAAAGATATGGATTTTGACCCATAAAAAATGCATACATGTTTGGATTTCTTCTTAGTGCACGTTCATAAAAGTTCACCAACAATTTGTTTATGTTTAGGTATAGTTCTGAAGTGGGGTTTTTAATTGCTCTTGAACTAAAGTGCCTAATTTTGAAATGACGACCGGTAGACTTTGTTTTGGGGATCCTGATTTTGTGTGAGATTATTAAAGAAGAAGAATATATTTATTTCCATGTGGGAGGTGGTAATATGGGTCATCTAGCCAAAATATCTGCTCTTTGTTCATCTTTATCCAAGATAGTTGCAACAATTCTCCATTGGTTGGATGTTTCCTTGGTTTCAAAAGTGAAGGTTCTCAAACTGCTGATAATATATGTTTGTTCTCCCTCAATGTATTCAAAGTTTGGCTGAATGATAGCACCTGTAAGGTCGGTTTGTAGAATGGGAGTAATCAATCTCCAAATGGTCTTTTGGGGTTCAATTGTGTTAAGTTTATCTTGCTTAAGTGAATTAATTTTACAAACACTCATCTTGATTATGTTTCCAAACGAAATGTTTATGTCAAAAACATCATAACTTTCACAATGTCCATTTCATGAAAATCATGAGATTAGAGTCATAATTTTCGATGTTGTCTTTGGAAAATATGGATTAAGATTAAGTCAAGATATTTAGAAATCGCTAAGGATAGAAACCCTTAGGACCAGTATTAATATCAAGGCTAAATCAAGAGGAATTCATATTTAAACCAAAGTGTTTGAAATTTTGAAGATAGTGAATGTTTTTTTTTGAAATGTTTTGGAACCAAGCAATGTATCAAACTAACTCACAATCATTTACAATCCTAGGTTCGAAATGGCTAGAATTGTTGAATTCCCACTTGGATTTATCCAAACACTAAACAATGTGAACAGTTAGAGATTTGGCGACACAGGCTCCCCCTTTCTCAACACACACTTCTCAGGACCACCAAATCTCAAAATCCTTAAAATCCAAAGATTAAAAGGATTTATTTTTTTCTACAATTGAATAGTAAGAATGTGGGACGGCTTCATAATGACCGTTCTTGCACCAACAAGTGTCAAGGATTTTTGGATTCTAAACAAAGGTTCATAATAAGGGCTTCTAGTTTAGGGGGTGCAATGATAAAATCCTTGTGAGAGGTCTCCCAACCCTTAGAACAAGGGCTTTATGCATCATAAGATGTTGGGGAGAGATATCATGTACCACTTCCCATTGATCACAATTTTCATTACAACCACGCATTTATATCGTAGTTTGGAAGAGCTTGGCTTTAGCTCGTTACCGCTTGGGTCGTTCCCTCTTTTCAAAGCAGGGAGGTGAGCCCTCTAAATGTGAACAATAGAAAGGAAGTATATTCATATTTTGATCATCTTTGCTTGCATGAACAAAGAGATAACACATGCCATGTCTTTTCTCACACTAGCAAAGGGGGTTCAATTTTAATCCAAATGAAAGATGTAGATGATTTTCCAAAGTGTTAAAGAATATTTCTATTTCTCAAGGTTGCCAAATGGTGTGAGAGAATTGCATACACATTCACTAACAACATTGTAAATCACAAGATATAGCAAATAATTGTAAATTTTAACTCTTCAAAGCAGTGATGAGTTCATTTTAAGCACCAAATGAAATATGAAGTTGCCTTGTTCAATTTTAAGCCCAAAGTAAAATGATGATGTGAAGGTTTAATTTTAGTCCCATTTGAGTGTTCCTTTTAAGACCCAATTGAAATTTAGTGAGTTCCTAAAATAGAAAGTAGAAATCATGAAAATCGAGTTATAATTGCCCCAAAACATCAAACGCTTTTTACAATTATAGAATTTAAGATAGAAGAGGCTTTATTTATGTTAGCTCCATGTCTTCCAACCTATAAAACTTTGTTAATCTAACAACTAGAACACAGTCAGATGTGCATTAGTAATCAGATAAATCAAAGAAATTACAACATGTGTTGAAAAACCATACAATTTCTTACCCTTGTTTGGCGACACTGAACATGATATCATTGCAATTTGAAGTAGGGGTGTCACTCTAGTGAAAATGGGTGTCACTCTATAGTAGAAATACTGAGCACGATAGCATCAGTATTTTGCCTAACATCGCTGCTAATAATAGTGTCATGATTTGAAGTTTTTCGACGTCACTCTAGTGAAGTTGGGCGTCGCCATTTTGATACCTCCAGATTAAATCAGCAACGCCAGATTTAAATCAACGTCAATGCATTAATTCAACATCGGTGTTTTAAATTGTGATGGCGTTTCTATATGGAGATGCTATTCAAAAAGCATTGTTGTTTGTAGTTTGGGAATCACTGTAACTTGCAAAACAGAAAATGAAAGGAATTTGAGCTAAAAAAAAATGTTAAGTTAATGGTTTTCCCTCCTAGCACCAAAATGTGAGACAAGAATTGTCAAGGTGGATAGATTACACTTGATCAATGATGAATCAGAGTATAATAAAGCAATTAAACCTCAATCTACCAAACAAGATCATTCAAATTCAAAGTTAAACTAAGCATTTACTGAAGTTAAAAGCTACAAAATATGAAAACAGTTGAATTCCTACTCTAACCCATTTGAAACTTATCCCATTTTGGAATTAGTGTCGTGTTGATGTGGAACAACGACCCTTTCCCAATATCGTGATTAATGAGCCTGTTTCAATCAATTCTATAGAAGAGAATCAATGAAACCATTGTGATAAAATGGATTAAAACTTGACTTATGCTAAGAAATGAACATGATGCAAGCTAATTAAACATGATTTTATGCTAAAATGATCTAATTATGCAATTTATAAGCTAATCTAAGCTACTTCTAAGCTAAAAGATGCAAACCCGAATTTATAAGCAAGCTCAGATGGATGCATGGAAGCCATTAATGGATGTTTTAAGCTATTTATGTAATTGAAATGAACTAAAACAAGTTAAAAGTGAATAAAATATGAGTGTGGATGCAAGTTAAATCAACAGCATAAGTTTGCAATTGAAAGATGGATGATATTCAACAGCATAAGTTTTCTCTGAAAAAGATGGATGATATTCAACAGCATAAGTTTTCTCTAAAAAAGATGGATCCATTTGTCTCCAAATAGTGTTCTGTTTATAGGAGAGCAAATGAGAAATGAAGGGTTGAGATTGAAAAATCTAATCAATGGTCTAGGATGAAAGGAAGGAGAGGCATGGATCATGGATTATCATCAACGGATGAGAATGCATGATGGGATTTTAATCAAGGGTTCACACTTGCCTCAAACAAACACACTTTTGACCTATAGACATAGGTCAGAAGGTGACTTTTTCAAAAGGTTAAAAGATAACTTACAATTCAAGTTACAAGGTAACTTGCATTTGAAGCCAAGTGAAAATATCCATTTTTCAAATGATGGAGGAATAAGAATATTCTTTTGGAATATTCCCATGGGTGAGGATAAAAGGCATTTTGCAAATTAAAAGAAATTTTTAATTGTGCAAAAAAAAAGGAGATAAATAATATTCCATGGGAATATTTCCCTTTTAGAGAAAAATTAGATTAATCGTTAATTAAACATAGTTTAATCACACAATTAGGGTATTTTTGAGGAATTAAAGTGGTTTTCATTAAATTAAATGATTTAATGAATGGGGGGGATGAAAATATATTTAATTAAATAGCTTAGGGTTATTTAATTAAATAAGATGACTTATGGAATTAAATTAAATATGTTGACTTATTTAATTTAATAAGATGAATGTTAGCGTGAAAGGGGGTGAATTAATTTGATTTGATAAAATAGATTAATAGATGAAAATGACATAATTAATTAAATAACTAGGCTAATTTCATCAATTAAGCGAAAAGAGGATGGGTTTTAGAGGAAATGATGTCAGTAAACCTATTTTGAGTGCATGATATTGATCGAGACATTTTTTAGTGTCTACAAGATGCATAACTAAATAAATCATATACAACCAACCAATGCAATAAAGTTATAAAAAATTACAAATGAATTACTAGAGGAGTATGTAAATGGAGCTTGCTTAAAGCCTTTCTACAAAGTAAATATAAACATGAAGATAGAAACCCTAATAATATATTTTATATTATATACCATAGAACTTAGTGTGTAGAGTAGTTAACTAGAAAAAAGAAAAACAAGGTAGTCAAAGAGTCAAATGATGATGACCTAGGCTATGATACTAGCAAGAGGATTGGAAAAACTATAAAAGGAGGTTAAGGGTAGTGCAAAAATCATATTAAAAAATTAAGTGCACAAGCGATTGTGTATAGCTAAGTAGATTTTGTTGATGGAAAATGGAAAAATAGTGAAATTTGAAACATTTTAGGTAAGCACATTTGCATCATAGATCATCAATATTGAAGACATCAAAAGACTTGTGTATAAACTAATTATGTGGAAAAAGATGCAAAATAACCTATAAGGCACATTCTCAAACATTCCTATAGGAATTGTGTGTGCTAACTAGGTCAAAAATATATATGGCAAGCTAATAGAGGTTGATCCAAACATTACTAAAGAAGTTGAAACCCTTAGAAATTGTATGATAGGTGAATTATTGGTACCAAATAAAAACATTAGAAAGCTCAAACTTGACATTTGGGAAAAAATTCCAAACTTTATAAATGATCACTAATGGATCTAGTTGGTGTTGAATTGCATTCATAGAAAATTCATGTACCTTCATAAGCCCTATCTCATCGCCAAAGAAGTAATCAAATGAGTAATAGGGCTATGGGGTAAAGGATAAAAGCCCAAGAAAGTAGAAAACAATTTCACCACTACATTGACAAGAGCAATATTTGATGGTTCCTTCCTTGTTGTCAACAAAATCTAAGCTCCTAGAGTGAGGTATGCCACAAAATGCATTGCTTACAAAAATTTCCATACGAGAAAAGAGGATTTAGATCCAACAACCTATATCCAAACCACATACAAGATGGTGAAAAATGCAAAGGAATATGACCTTTGCAAAACCCTAATGGAACACTTTGTGGATTATTTGGAGAATACAAATAAAATCTAGCATGAATTTAGGTGTGGCTCATTGATAATTTGTCTCATTATATTTTCTAAGAGAATTGTCAAGGACTAATAAATGCATATGAAGGTCAGATACGTCCATTGTAAATCAAATAAAAGAGAACATATATTGATTTTTAGATACAATCATTTGTAGATGTGGTTATAAATTCTAATTTTTTAAATTTTAAGAAAAAAATGCAAGAGAGGGAAAGATTGAGCCATAAAGTGGCATATAAGCTAGAAAATGAGGTAGAAAAAAACTACATCCATTTAGAAGCTATTGAACCACACTTTCTTAGTCCCATCACTCTCATATAAACAAATCAACTAGGTAGTAGAAAACACATCAATTCTTCTCTCTCATCCTTGAGACCCTACCATAAAAAGCTTTGAATACTAGTGAGAGCACATTGATAAGAAATCTAGAAAGATGCTCAAGAGAAGATTGAAAAGAGGAAAGAGGAGAGCATAAAAGAAACCAAGGTGAAACAAGATGCTTCTCCAAAATTTATGTATATTACTAAACAAAAAATCACCCAAACAAGAAAATAATAGGGAAAAAGGATATCAAAATAGTTATGGTCTACTAGTGAGAGCATCCCACAAAAAAAAGAGAAATTGGTGATACGGCAGGTAAGAAACCACAAAATAAATAAATAATAATAACAAGCAAAGAAAATTATCCAAATTGAAGTAACGCATTCCCTATCTAAGTCTCCATTAGATAAAACCACAAAAACCCTACTCCAAATGAATGCAAAAAACGAAAAGGAAGAAAAAGAACAAAGGAAGCCAAAAAGGGGGAAATAAAATACATTTAAAAGTTAGCATAGTATGATATCTCTTTAGAGAAGCAAGAAGAAACTCCAAAACCAAACATACCACAAAAATTCATCAATTGGTAGAAGAAAGATCATAAGAACCAATTTTGGATGAACATAAACTACTCAAGTCTTTGTTGATATTTGAAATTACAAATTTGTCTAGGACTTATCCTTCTACCACCATAATCAACAATAAATTTATAGTACAAGCAATGATGGGAATCATATCCACTATCCCATATTTTTTAGACCAAATAATTAGATAATTTCAAGTGAAATTAAATGAAATTCTACAAAATTAAGTGTTTGCACAAAGGGAAGAAGCTTGTAAGATAGACATCCCATTGAAGAATAAAGAAATGGACATCAACCTCTTCCAAAAATCAAAAAAAGAAGTACAAGCTCTTCAAGACCTGGATCTAAGAACAAAGCATGAGATAAATAATGTGGTTATAAATATTAAAAAAATTATACTCATATTGAAGTTATGTGAGGAAGCTATTGCAAAAACTCAACATGCCTACATCGCAGTATTTAAGACCAATCAACTACAAAAGGGACTCCACTTTACTACCGTTTGTATCACATACACAAGAAACACCATAGTAGCTAGTTGTTGAAAAAGAAGAACCAGTAGAAAGACAGGACAAGTGGCAAGGTGATGAACAAATGGAATAAATTGAACTAGTACTAGAAATATTGGAGATTAAGATTGGTGAAAGTCTTCAAAAAGAACCAATATGGACAAGGTAAAACAATTGGAATGGGAAAAAGAAACAAGGGAGATAGAAGATACCACAAAACAAATGGTCACTCCAATGAGACAACCATCTAATGACCCAATAATAAAAATTAAGGAATATATGGCTCAATAGAAACAAGCAACTCCAATAGTCATAATCAGCCCAAACATATTCCTTAGCACCCCTATAGTGCCACAAGTGTATTTCACTTAGATTTCACTACTCCATAAGTTAGAGTTGAGTAAAGCATTTGACAACAATATAAGACAAGATTTGATAAAATATGTTACTCTAGAAAAAGGCATGGATAAGGTGCTCATATTGATATAGCACCAACCACAAATTCAAGTGGATTCCTATATAGCCACAATAACACAATTGGAAAGAGAGATAAAAATTATGTTGGGTCAAATTATTGATTGGGAGCAAGAAAATAAAAAAACTAAAAGAATAAGTAACCATTGATTATGAAGTAGAGTAGGTTGCATTCAACATAAAAGGAGGAATGGGAAAATATATTTGGATAAGCAACTCAAGGATATAGAAGATAGTTGCAATAATGTCTCAACATTATACCAATATTGCATAAATTGGCCACAAATCACTATCATAGAAGGTTCAACTTAATAAATTGAATACCCATGAACTTCTACAACTCTCAAGAAATTACAATATCATGAATGATTTAATCAATCATGAAATCAACCATTGAGAATCATGTAGTCACAACAAGTCAATTGAATGAACAAAAAGTGAAATTAATAGCATAAATGAAAGAGTTGGAGTTCAAATTAAACATGCATCTACCATTGTTATCAAGGCTTCACTAAGATATTAAGTAGAAAACTCCTACATTATTAGAACCAATTACTTTGATCTCTACGGAATGGTCCTATATTGATATTTTAGTGTGGATACAATGAAATCAACATATTATATTAACTTGGAAAAATTCATATGAGTGGATAAGAAATCTTATAAATATTTGCTACCTTGACCAAGGATCTCAATAGGTTTCCAAATTTCAAGAAATATTTTGATACCAAATAACCCAGCATTAGCAAATATTTTGGGATCATAGAATCCCTTTTGGAATAGAGGTAGGATGTCTTGAGGAAAAGACAATGGATTAGGTTCTAAGATAATGTTGGAAAACAAGGAATTGGAAGTAGAACAAACCAATTTATAGTCAATGCAATTTTATTGTAGTAACACGATGATGTGTAGTGTTGCAATATGTTGTCATCAGTGTTGTCGATGATGTCAACCTCTAGTGTGATTATGATGAAAAGGTTTTTTTGGTGTTGAGAAGGTGTTGTAGATGAAGCATGGTCACTTGGTTTCCAAGTTCTTTTGAAAAAAATTAAATAAAGAGTGTACAAGGTTACAGAGGTGTGTTCTATATTGTGTCAGATTTCTTCATGCTTGAATATGGGCTTGTGCGATTAGGATGTGATGTTCAGAAGTGTTCAGAGTCCAGAGTTTCATGTTTTAGATCGTATGGTAGTAGAAGATGTGTTTGGCATTGCATTGGACTGTGAAGAAGGCTGTCTAAGAGAAATGGAATTGTTTCACATTTTTCCATGTTGAAGTTTCTTGTCTTGCACATTTAGGAATATGTTAATGATGCTTGTATCTATCTTCCCTTGGAATTTTTTGTGTTCGGTTGTTACGCAAGTTTGGTTCATGTGTTGTGTCTAAGTGGAAATTTGACTGGTTGCACAAGATGATAGTATTCTCAATTGCATGTGTTTGCACCAATGTATTTGAATATTTTGTTGGTGTTGGAATATTCCAAGATGTTGTGTGTGATGTTGTTGCATGGTCCAAGGGATATTTTTGGACCTGGTGGAGTGTGAATTTGGTGTCTTAGTAGTGTTAATGTCGGTTTGGCCAACTTGACATGTTATCGTTACTTGCGGATGTGCTTCATGGTTTGTGGAAGTGTGGTGTGGCATGTCGGTGTAGATTTGGATCCTGGTTAACCCTTGGTGTGGTCTACCTTCACTTCTTTCCATCATGGAGGTGTTTGATGCCAACCTATTTGTTGGTTGCACGTTTAAGGTGCATATGTTTCATTGAAGTTGACTTGTCGAAGGTTGTTTGAGGTTGCGAAAGGTATATATGCAAGTTCATTTATTGGATAAGAGTGTGATGTGAAGAGTGGTGTGAAATGATGTAAGTTTGATCAAGTGTTGAGATCTGAGTGTGAGCATGAATTCCTATGACTACCAGAAGTAGTGAGCAGGTGTCTACATTTCAGTGTGCCTGAAGTTGTTGGAGGTAGTGAGCTGAAGGTTGTGGATGTTATAGAGTTTTTGTGGTGGATTCTCCTATTGCTCTGAGGTAGAGAAGCTCCTTGTAGCAGTCTCTTTCAATCTGAGCAGTGAGCCCTTCTTTGTTTTGGATAGTGAGCTCTTTGAGCAATAATCCTTTTGGAATTGATGTTATTCATATATATGTGAGTAAATCCTCACCATGGTTTTTCCTAATTAAGGTTTTCCATGTAAATTTTGTGTTTTATTATGTATGGTTGTTCTTGTGTTGATGTTTCATTTGCTTACATTCATGTTGATGCATAATGAGGGTTTAAAGATTAATAAAGGTTTGAAGGTTTTAATGTACAACTGATTCACCCCCACTCTTAATTATCTTGTGTGTCTAACAATTGGTATTAGACTAGAGCTTCCATAGAAGAAGCTAAACCGCTTGAGGTAGATCTAGATGGCGCATAGGAATGGTGTCAAAGCTCATATGTCTAATGGACCAAATTATTCTTATCTAGAAATCAAGGATGGAAGCCTTTCTTGTCTCATTATGGTTTTGGTGTATGAAAGTCCGTTGAAGATGGATATACTATACCTGCTACTGCTCTGACAAGTGAAGATGATATCAAGGATTATGAAAACAATGGCAAAGCAAGGAATGTTATCTTGAGTGGGCTTTCTGGTTTAGAACTTGTAAAGGTGATAAGCTACAAAATTGCTAATGAGGTCTGGGTAAAGTTGCAAAGTATTTATGGAGATGATAAGGTCAAGCAAGCAAAGATGCAGAATTTCAAAACCAAATTTGAAACCCATGCTAAGAGTGGATGAAATTGCCAATGCTATCAATGGTCTTGGTGGAAAATTGGAGGAAAGTGAAGCTGTGAAAAAGGTATTGATAACTCTTCCTAAATATTATAGTGATAAAGTTTCTATATTGAAGAAGCTCAGAATTTGGATCAATATTCTACATATCAAATGTTTGGTGCTTTAACTACTTTTGAATTAAGATATTTTGACCAAGATGCTCCAAAGAAATAAACTGCCTTTAAAGTCAGCACGAAAAAGAATATTTATGAATCTAATTTGGATGATCTTGATGAGGTGGAAGCAAATTTTGTAAGGAGATTAAAAAAGGGCACAGGAAAATATAGAGGTAAGTTACCCTTCAAATGTTTCAAGTGTGGAAAGATAGGTCATTATGCTTCAAAATGTCCAGGAAAAGTTTCAAATGACAAACATAAATATCATAAACATAAATCTTTCAAAAAGAGTTATTATGTTAAAGAAGACAATGGTATATTTGATGATGAGGAATCAAACTATCTAGATGATGGTAGTGATGGATTCTTTTTCATGGTTTTGAATGTTGGAACTGATTCTACTGACCTTGAAATACATGTGAAGGAAATTTCTCTGAAAACAAGTCACAATACTGAAGGAACTATGTTGACTGCCTTTCATGGAAGAGAGGAGAGAAACTACTGGATAATTGATAACGGATGCTCAAATCATATGATAGGTGATAAAAGTAAGTTTGTTACACTTGAAAAGTATGATGGTGGTCTTGTTAATTTTGGTGATAATACATCTGTTACGATCTGTGGAAAAGGTCCAATTAGTTTTGATGGCAAGCATAAGACAGATGATGTTCTTTATGTCAAGGGTCTCTGACATAACATTCTCAATGTAGGACAAATGCGTAGTAGAGTATACAATCTGGTTTTTTAGGATGATGGTTGTGAAATCAAAAAAGGAAGCTTTGGAACTTTGATTGTTGTGAGAATGAGGACATAAGGGAATGTTTATCAGCTCAAAGGTGTTGGTGGTAAATGATTTATTACTCAAATCAATGAAAGTTGGCTATGGCATAGAAGAATGTGTCATATGAATTTTGATAGGCTAATGAAGATCAACTCTACTCATATTGTGAGAGACATGCCAAGAATTAAAAAGTATATCAATACAATTTGCAAAGAATTTCAGATTGGAAAACAAAAAAAGAAGAGGTTAAAAACTAAATAATACTCTACTATAGGACCTTTGGATTTGGTGCATACAAGCCTATGTGGACCTACCAGAACAAGAAGCTCTCAAGGTGACAGGTATTTTATGTTGTTAATTGATGATTACTCTAGAATGACATAGGTGACATTTCTCAAAGAAAACTCAAAAGCTCTATATAAGTTTAAAGCATTTAAATTTATGGTTAAGAATGAAATGGGTCTGAAAATCAAGTGTTTAAGGTTTGACAAAGGTGGTGAGTTCACCTCCAATGAATTTAACAGTTTTTGTCAAGATCATGGGATAAAAAAGACATGTATCAACTCCTAAGACTCCATAGTGGAATGGATTTGTGGCAATGAAGAATAGGATAGTTCAGGAAGCTGCAAGAACCAAGTTTAAGGAAGAGAATTTTTACTGGAGGGAATCAGTTTATACTGCAGTTTACATTCTCAATAGAGGACAAGCAAGAGTGAACAGTTCAAAGACCCCCTATGAACTATGGTATGGAAAAACTATGAAATATTTTAGAGTGTTTGGAAGTAAATGTTATATTAGGAGAGATGAAGAGAACTTAGAAAAGTTTGATGCAAGATCAGATGAAGGAATATTCCTTGGAAATTCTACAAAGAGTAAGGCATACAGTTGTTACAACAAAAGGTTAAAGAAGATAGTTGAAAGTGCAAGTGTCAAAGTGGATGAAGAATCACATCAGAGCTCAATGCTAATAGAAGTATATGAATCTAATGAACCCCTTGTAGAGAAGAATAAAAAGAAGAGAAGGAAAAGGAGATTCTAGTGGAAGAAGAATCAACTCCGAAAAATAATCTTAAGACTCCTAAGTATGTGCAAAAGAATCATTCTGAGGATCAAATGATTGGAGACAAAAGTAGAGGTGTGTTAACAAGAAGAAAAGTTGATATGATAGAGGAAAAGGTAAACTTTTGTTTACTTTCTGAGATAGAACCTAAAACAGTAACTGAGGCATGCAAGGATGAAAATTGGATCAAAGCTATGGAAGAAGAACTGAGGCGGATTGAAAATAATCGGACATGGAAACTGGTCCCAAGACCAGCAAACAAGAATGTGATATGAACTAAATGGGTTTTTAGGAACAAGTTGAATGAGAATGGAGAAGTTATCAGAAACAAGGCTAGGCTTGTGTGTAAGGGCTACTCACAAGTGGAAGGAATAGATTTTGAAGAGACTTTTTCTCCTATAGCAAGAATGGAAGCTATTGGGATGTTTTTGGCTTTTGCAACACATAAATACTTCAAGGTATATCAGATGGATGTAATGTTTTCATTTTTGAATCGTGAGTCAAAAGAAGAGGTATACATTGAACAACCGGAAGGTTTTCAATTATCAAAAGATCTTGATATGGTCTGCAAATTTAAAAAGGCAATGTATGGTCTTAAACAGGCTCCTAGAGCTTGGTATAGAAGATTAGAAAAGTACTTATCACAACAAGGATTCAAAAAGGGTACTACAAATAGAAATATTTATTTCAAAGTTGAGGGAAATCAAACCTTGATTGTGGTCGTGTATGTTGATGACATAATCTTTGAGGAAATGAGGAGATGTGTAAAAGGTTTGCAAACGAGATGCAAAATGACTTTGAAATGTTAATGTTTGGGGAGATGACTTTATTCCTTGGGAAGCAAATCGGTCATTCAAAAAAAAGGTATATTCATTACACAATCAAAATATGTCAAGAAAATACTAAAGAAGTTTGAAATGGAGGATTCTAAACCAATATGCACTCCCATGGTTACTAGTTGTAAATTGGGAAAAAATGGTGAATATCCTAAGACAGATCAGACCAAGTACAGATCCATGATTGTTGGATTACTATATCTAACTACAACTAGAACATATAGTATTCATGCAGTATGTCTTTTGGCAAGATTTCAAGAAGATCCTAGATAATCACATGTGGTAGCAAACAAAAGGATATCCGGATACTTGAAGAGCACTCTAAACTATGATCTATGGTATTCTAAGGATACTAATTTCTCTTTGAGTGCTTATGTAGATGCAGATTGGGTAGGTTGTGTGGACGGTAGAAGAAAGTACAAGTGGAGGTGCTTTCTTCCTTGGAAATATACTAGTTTCTTGGTTAAGTAAGAAGTAGGATTCAATGTCATTATCTATAACAGAGGCAAAATATATTGTTGTGGCATCTTGTTGCACACAAGTCTTGTGGATGAAGTGGACATTGAAAGATATCAGAGTATCATATGATGAACTTACTTATATCTTGTGTGATAATACAAGTGCTATCAACATTTCAAAAAATCCAGTAATGCATTCAAGAACAAATCATATATCTATCTGATATCACTTTATAAGAGAGAAAGTTGTTGAGAATGAAGTAAAGTTTGAGTATGTGCCTACAAAGGATCAAATAGAAAACAGTTTCACAAAATCTCTTCCAAAAGATACATTTGATTATCTCAGAAAGAAGCTAGGGGTTATTTCCACTCCTTTCAACTAGATGCATAAGGTGGTGCATCTTTCCAAGGGTGCAATTAAAGATTTATTCTTTATCCCGAGTTGATGAAGGCTACCTCTCAGGGGGAGTAGGTAGTGGTGTCTTTGGTTGGTGCAGTCAATGGGAGCATATGTTGTGCCTAAAACTGTGAGAGAGAGAGAAGTGAAGTGTGCAGGTGTTTTCCTTTGCCATTGATTTCAAAAGGGGAGAGTGAAGTCTAAAAAACACAAGAAAAAGGGGGAGAGAGTAGTGGAGAGTTGAAGGAGGAGATTTGCTTGAGAGTTGGAGATTATAGTTTCTTTTTTTGTTGATGATTTTTTAGCAGGTGTTGCCTTCAATGACAAAGGGAGGGATTTTGCACTATGTTGTCATTAGTATTGTCATTGATGTCAATCTCTAGTGTGATTATGATGAGAAGGTGGTTGTGGTGTTGAGAAGGTGTTGCAGATGCAGCATGGTCACTTGGTTTCCAAGTGCTTTTGAGAAAATTTGCATAAAGAGTGTACAAGGTGACAGGGGTGTGTTTTCTATTGTGCTCTACATTTCTTCATGCTTGAAGATGTGCTTGTGCGGTTTGGAGGTGATGTTCAGAAGTGTTCAAAGGTTTTATATCTAGAGTTTTAGGTTTTGGATCGTGTGGCAGTAGAAGATGTGTTTGGCAGTGTATTGGACTATGAAGAAGGTAGTCTAAGAGAAATGGAATTGCTTTGCATTTCTTCGTGTTGAATTTCCTTGTCTTAAGGATTTGGTAATATGCTAATGATTCTTGTATCTATCTTCCCTTGAAAGGTTTGGTGTTCAGCTGTTTTGCAATCTTGGTTCATGTGTTGTGTCTCAGTGGCAGTTTGATTGGTTGCACTGGATGATAGTATTCTCAGTTGTATGTGTTTGCACAAGTGTGCATGAATATTCTATTGGTGTTGGATTATTCTAGGATGTTGTGTGATTTTTCTATGTGCTATGTAGGATGTTTCTAAACCTAGTGAATTGTGAATTTGGTTGCTTGGTAGCGTTAATGCCATTTTGGCCAACCTAGCGTGTTAGTGTTACTTGCGGATGTGCTTCATGGTTTATGGAAGTGTGGTGTAGCATGTCGATGTAGATTTGGGTCCTATTTAACACTTGGTGTGGTTCACCTTCACTTCTTTCCATTGTGGTGTAGCATGTCGGTGTAGATTTGGGTCCTATTTAACACTTGGTGTGGTTCACCTTCACTTCTTTCCATTGTGGAGGTGTTTGGTGCTGACCTATTTGTTGGTTGCACGTTTGAGGTGCATACATTTCATTGAAGCCAACTTGGAGAAGGTTGTTTGAGTTTGTGAAAGGTATATATGCAATGTCATTTATTAGAGAAGAGTGTGATGTGAAGAGTGGTGTGAAATGATGTAAGTGTGATCAAGTGTTGAGATTTGAGTGTGAGCATGAATGCCTATGACTACCAAAAGCAGTGAGCAGAAGGTGGACTCTCCATTTCAATGTGGCTGAAGTTGTTGGAGGTAGTGAGTTGAAGGTTGTGAATGGTGTAGATTTTTTGCACAGTGGATTCTCCTATTGCTCTAAGGTAGAGAACCTCCTTGTAGCACTCTCTTTCTATCTGGGTAGTGATCACTTCTTTCTTTTGGACAATGAGTCCTTTGGGTAGTGAGCATTTTGTAATCGGTGTTGTTATTCATATATATGTGAGTTAATCCTCACTCTGGTTTTTGCTTGATTAAGGTTTTCCACGTAAATCTGGTGTTCTATTGTGTATGGTTGTTGTTGTGTTGATGTTTCATTTGTTTACAGTCATGATGATGCATAATAAGGTTTTAAAGATTAATAAGGGTTTGAAGGTTTTAATGTACAACTGATTTACCCCCCCCCCCGCCCCCCCTCTCAATTGTCCTATGTATCTAATAGTGCAATACCTTTTGAAGGATGATACATACTAAAGATATACAAAAGAATGTGTGTCTACTTATCTAGAGGATATATAAGCAACCAAATATACTACAAAGTAGAGGGAAAAGAAGAAAGGAGGAAGAATAGAAGACCATGAAAAAATATATGTAATGAATCTAGTACAAGTAAAACATCACCCAAGCATATGCGATATGTGCATCTATGCTTGTGGTACAAAATGTATATTATGTAAAGAACCTATGATATGAATATATGATTAGATTGATCTTATGGTGTATATGAATGTGTTAAATCTTTTGAAATATTTATGGTATATGTATATGTTTACTTATCACAATTGTTTTGGTTTTCATGTTATTAGATCACCCTAGGATTAACTTTTTGACATAAATAATCTAAAATTTGGGCCTATATTTTATTGTTGACAATTGAGTTAATTTTAATGTTAGAACAAATTTTTGGATAAGGGTTACATCTTGAGTGTAATTTTCACAAATCTTAAGCAATTCCATTATAGTTTCATGGGCTCTTCTATCTCTTCATGCCTCTAAAGAAAACTTCACTAAAATTTCTAAGGTAGGGCTTTAGCGAGCAGGGTAATCATTTTGAGAAAAGCTTCATGTTGATAGGTCTACAAATCATGCAAATATGTTGGCACATAAGACACTTCATTGCTTCCTCGTCTTAATTTCATGTGTTGCCCTTTGGGCAATCAAATCATGGACTTAAAATGGAATTTCAACATAAATTAGATCTTTCATCCCAATGCCAATCTTTCTTGGTTATGATTTTTTATGGCACCCCCTATCTCTTTAGTGCTTCCAATCCCTCTTGCTACTTTAAATCCTCCTACAAACATAAAGAGAATATTTTCTTAACCACTTTAATAATATTGGCATATGAATCAAGAGAGGGAAGTGGTTAGGCCTCCTCTCCAATATCTATATAAGGTTGGGCTTCTTCTCTAATATTAATTTATTGAAAATCTTCAATATCTCTACTATTTGTGTGCAACCAAATAAGATAGTTTCAATCTCAATAATTAGAGAATTTTTAGAGACATAAAATGTATCCCTCACTATATAAGCACATTAAGAATGAGAAGGAACAATGAAAAATTAAGGATAATAAGTATTTAAGAAAATATTTAACTTGTAGTTCTTCAGTTATTAATTTTTAAAATTACCCTTCATATAAAAATTTTAGCAACTCTTATGGGCTTTGACAAAACTTCACAAATATGAATTTACTTGAGAGCTCTAAATCCTTCACCCTTAAAACCTAGACCTTGAAGCCAATATCGCAAACCCTAAACCTAGGATCTCAAATCCTAAGCATAAATAGAATTATGATCAATTCAACAATGTATTGACATAGAGAGACTACCATAAAACTCAAACTAATATCTTTATGTCTCTTAGAAGAAAATATTATTACTTTAAGCATTATCACACCCACCTTTCTATATATCACACTTCCTATATACCAAGCCTTCTAATATATCAAAACCACCTCATATACCACATCTTACAATATACCTTGATATGTGAAAGCATAATGGTACATTGAAGAGAAATATATGGAAGCAATGGTACATGGTAGAGTGATGTGTGGAAGCTAATTGGTACATCAAAGGTCTAGAATATGTCTAGTGGAATAATTTCTCATATATGACAACTCAAAGGTTCTATACACCTTAAAAAGTACATCAAAATTAGAAGGGTTGATCGTCCCTCTTATATTGTAATTCCAACTACATTAGATTTAAGGCCTAATGATAAATCATTAGTAGAAGAAAGAGAGAAAAGAAGAGAAAGATATAGAAAGAAGATAATTATAATTAAAAGTTTATGCAATCTCCTTATCATGCTTCAATCTCTATGACCTTCAAATATACCTCTAGGTTCTGAAGTTTCTTAGGATACCCAAGGGTAATCTCTAAATGTTGTGTTGGATGCATTGTAGAGAGGCTTAATCAATTTTATATAATATATCCTACAAACTTTTAATCAACTTTAAAAATCTTATCCTTGATCCATAAAGAATGGCTCATTGAAAGAGTTCAAAAGTGTCACTTTGTTTTGTTTGAAGGTAAACATAGTTATTTAGATATTCAAGGTGAAGGAGTGCAAGGGTTCAATAGAATTAAAGACTAAAGTTATTGAAGTTAAATATTGTATGGAATATCATCTAAATAGTTATGGTAGTCAAGAAATTTTTAAAAATGAAGTGTTTTTGGTTTATGTTTGAAAACATCAATCCCACACAAGTGGTGGTTTTGTATGAGTGGTACAACAAATTTAATGACAATGGTCTTGTAAACAAATACAATAGTTCCATCATAAAAATTAGTGGTTTCTCTTTATTGCAGTTAGTGGTTTTGAGAAATGGTATAGAAGTGTTTATTAGCAATCTAGATCCCTCAATTTAATCAGTTCCTTCAATTTTTCAATCTCTAGAGGGTTTGTACAAGTCTATAATTCTAATTTAAGTGTTAAGCACAAACAAAGGATGAGAAATAAACATTTGAGAGCATTAGAGAGATATTTAGCATCCAAGGTCTACTAGAGGTCTATGGAAGCTCTTAGGATTATAGAAGCGCTAGAAGATCATATGTGAGCCCAAGAGTAGGTCGAGAACACCCTAGAAGCCGCATAGATCCTAGGAGATTCATTAGATGCCTTGTTTGTTTTAGATGCCAACGTGTGGATTTCCTATTTGTGATATTCTAAATATGTTTTTGTATTTATTGTAAAAAATATTGTGTGTATGTGAGGATGTCTTATGAAATTCATATTAGATCTTAGGTAGTGTTAGATCTATTTTAACCTTATCATTTGGATAGTTAAAGGACAAAGATGTATTTTCAATTATGGAGATAGTGGAGGATGCCATTTGACCTCACTCTTGCTAGAGTGTCTCCTATATGTGGATTTCTCTTATTTAAACGTGTGCCAATATGTTGTGGCTTGTTTTGATGCTTCTCACATTCATTGCAATTCTCTTCTCTTCCAAATTATTCCATAATGTCGGTGAATGATAGTATGGAATATCCATTATATTGTTTAAAAATTAAGTGGTATCAAATTGTCTTTATCTATATAGCATAGGGTTTAGATGTATTTCCTCCATTTTTTAAGATTACTTTTCATTTGATAGTTTAATTAGCTTTTGGGGACTAGAAGCCTCCATATTGGGTAGGTATGATCCATCAAAAAGGGGGTTCTTGAAAGAATTTGAAAGTGCAATTTCATGCAATTGAAAGTGAATGTAGTTTTTGAGACATTCCTAGTGAAGGAGTATAAGGGCTTGACATGATCAAAGGCTAAGATTGTTAAAGAAGGTTGAAATGGTATGGGACATCCTTTAACCAACTTTGGTGGTTGAGAAAAGTAAAAAAATGAGGTTTTTTGGTTTCAATTTGAAACCATCAATTCAACACAAGAAGTGGTTTTGTAATCATTGGGGCAATTTCATCTTAATTAGTGACAATTTCATGAGTGAAGTGGTGAATTCGACAATCGTAATCTCACAAGTAATAGGGATGGTTCCAACCAAATATTTGCCATAACTAGCAAAGGTTTTTCTTTACTATAAGCAATAGTTTTGATATACAATAGAGAAGCGCCTATTGGCATTTCTATATCTCTCAATCCAATTGTTTTCTTTTAGTGTTTAATTTCCATAGGGTTTGTCTAAGTCTATAAATATATGTTTTAAGCGTCAAGAGCAAAGGGACAAGGAGAATAGACATTAGAGTGTTGCTTGTATTTTTGAGTTAGCTTGACTTTAAACTTTGTGTGGAAACTCTCAAAGGCTATTGTACTAAACCCCATTGAGATAATCCAATTGTGCAAGCATTTTCAGCCACCTCGAGAGTTGAATTATTTTCCTAGGTTAAGAGCATTTGTTTACCTATATTGCCACACAAGTTTAGTATTGCTACACTAATTTTGACCTAATCGAATCAAAAAACAATTAAATCTCACAAACCATGTGAGATGGAATAAAAAAAAATTGCAAGAGTATTTTTGACATCATTAAAGATATTGAGGCAAATTTTCTAATTGAAACTCTTCCTAGATTGGGAGATTTTAAAAGTTCAAATTCTCGATGGGAAATTTATGGAAATAGTCAAAATTTGAGTTTTGGATATCCAAAGCATAAATAAATAATGGGTTAGTACCCAGGAATGTTGCACATTCTCCGGTTAAAATTTCATGCAAAAACAAGCTTCCAATTAAAAGTTACAAAATTTTCAAAATTTTGTTAAGGTTGTTACTATTGAGTTTTCAATGTTAATCAAAGATTTAAATATAGTTGAATCCTACATAAAATATTTTTTTGATTCTAGAAATAAATTGTTTTCAAAAATTTGTGGAGGTTAGAAAACCTTTGTTGGAACCTAACATAATTATGAGAACCACTCAAAATCCTAACAACAGTTTTTAAAGCAAAAAAGGGAAGTCAAAGTTTATCGACACTTTATAATGGTTCTAAAACTTGTTTCAGGTTCTGAAAGGAGTTTCAAAAATCCTTTTCACTAACACCTGAACAGGAAACACGCTTGAACTATTTCAAAATTTGAGCAATGAACGCTAGACCTAGCTTGAAGAGATAGGTGATGATTATAGGATAGACACAAATTGGATTTGTTGAAAAATCTTTAGAAGCTTTCACAAAAATGCAACTAGAATAGGGCACGAAAATCCATCAATGTCTATTGGAGTTGAATCAAAGGTTTTAGCCACAAGTAATTCAGTAGACATGTATTTGAAATGTTGAAGTATGAACAAAGCAAGTGCATTGTTTTATGGTCCCATGGCATTTTATGATGCTCACATTATTTGGAAGCTTTTGACAACGTATGAACACCCATCAAAGCGCTTCAAAGGAATGTGATCTCATAGGATGTGATGATTGCAAATTGTGCACAAAATAGAAGTGAGAATTATGAAATGGTTGAACTTTGGTTTTCTACTGTCCGCGAGGGCATTGAGCATATAAACAACAAAATGAATTGCTTCGAACCAATATTTATTTAGAACTTCCTTTCTTTTCAATATGCACCTCACTATGTTTGTAGTTGTTTGATTGTGTATAATAAAGAATAAACTATTTTTTTCAGAGGCATTACATAGCAACTTGGTTTGGTGAATAACCATCTTTTGAATGTTGACTCTTCCTACATATTGTGTACCCTAAATTTCCCTTTAAACTTCCCCACCCTTTCTACTTGATTCCAGAACACGCACAACACTTTGCTTGGATACAACGATTTGTGAGACCTCTGATTCATTCTATGAAAATATGCAAATGGAAGTGAGAATACTCCTTCAGTTATTGGGCTCTATAAAGGGCTCTTGAGGGAGATGTTATTTAACCATAAACATTCTAAGAATGTAGCGTCGGATCTATTCTTTTGCATCATCTCTAAAAAAATTCCTACTACTTTAATGAATTATGGATTTGTGTGGTGGTTTTCATTGAAACATGGATGACCAAGTGATCACTTCTATCATTCGAGAAAACTTGATAAAGCCAAATGCTGTAGAATAGGGTTCCAATAATCCAATCTCCTATTACTCTTGGCAATTGGTATCTAGTATCACCTTGAGCATCGCAACGGATTATATTTTGGAATCCATATGTTTCTAATAGTTTTCACTAGCAATTGTATTACTTTTAAGTGTTTGATAGTGAGTAGGCAACCTATGCATCAACGAATAATAATTTAAAGGGAACAAAGACATACAATAATACAGATATTTTTGAACTTTACACTTTAGCCATGACAATTATTGATTACAAAGGTCACAAGGTTGTTGCACAAAGTATTATTCCTAGGATCCTTCAAGATGACGAATTTGATTCTCTTTTGTATGGTTATGTTGACAATGGAAAAAAAATAGGTTGGAATGATATATTTCATAAAAAGGTTTTAGAGGCTGCAAAAGTGCTACATATAAAGGAGCATGAGGTGCTTGATGGCCTTGGAAATCAACTAAAATGGAAGCTCCTGTGGAATATATGGGAATTATTGGCAGTAATGAGAATTATCTTCTAGATTTGATGAGAACTCTAAGGGACGCAAACTGCATGGGCTCATATTAAGGCCTAAGCTTTTTGCTTCATTTTTCCAGGGAAAAATTCCAAAGAAGGGAGCAATCAACAGTGATGGGAAGCTTATATTCAAGATTTTGAAGATGTCACTACTGAAAAACCAGACAATATGGAAAACCATGAGCCTCAACAATCACCTCATTTTCAATACCAATTTGCAAAGCATGAAAAGCATTTTCATGTTTCACCAAAGGTCTATCATTTTATCATGAAACTTTTGATCTTAATTTTTTGTAAAAAGTGTTTTCTTTCCAAGGTTTTTGTAATTTATTTCATCAAACTTTATAAACTCTTGAAATTGAAAAAGAGTTAGTTACAAGAACTGAAAGGTCTCTTTTTCCTATTTATAGTAAAACTTCTAAAGGAGGGGTTCAATTTTATTTTTTGGTGGAGAGCAGGAAATTTTGGAAGGAGAGGATTGAGTTTCTCATTTTGTACACAAGAAAGTGTCTATGAGCTCTTTGAGTAAAGAAATAAATGGAGTAATATGATTGGTATGTGAATCATACATGTTTTCTTTGTGTTGTGGATTATTTTGTTGGTGAATTAGCAATTGTTTCTTTGATGTTTTTCATATGATTAACTGCAATTATTTCCTTTATTTTATGTGTGCTCTTTATGCCTTTGAAGGATGATTTTTTGTTTGTCCTCTTTTGTACACAGTTATCTCTCTCATCTCTATTTTAAACTATTTTCCTTTCTTGCTTTTTGGTTAAAATCATACCCATTAAAATCCAAATTTCATCATACAAGGGAGTTGTACCTCTAAAATTCAGATGAAGATCACTAATGCAATAGCGATCTCTCAAACTATTGGTTATTTTGTCGTTGCTCAACAAGGCAACTCAAGGTCATTTCTCAAGGCAAAATTGAAGTGACAAATCTATTAACCAATAGAGAGCATTAAAAGAAACTAGTTTTGCATACAAGGTCCATTGGAGGTCTATAGAAGATCTAGAGGTCATGGATGTGTTGGAAGATCCCATGTGAGACCAAGAGAAAGTTTATTTATGATATGTTGAATATGTTCTTATATTTGTTTTGAAAATTGTTGTGAGTAGATGAAAGTGTCTTGTGAGAACCAATTTAGATATTAGGTAGTGTCCAAGCACTTCAACTTTATTATTTAGACAACTAAAGGACTAAGATGTAATTTCAATTATGAAAATAGTGAATGGCAAGGCTATTTGATCTCACTCTTGTGGAGACCTCTACATGGTTTTCTTTGAGGTTAATCTATTTCTTCATAATTTGTAGCTTGTTTTGATGCATTTCATGTTCATATTTGTAGTTCTACAAAATATATATATATAGGTAAAATAGGGTTTTGAATGGGCCTTAATCTTATTTACAAGGAAAGAAAGTTTTGGAGAGCAAAACCTAGAAGATAACAAAAAACCATTTGGGAAAAAACAAACAAGGGGACAACTCTAAGATTATTGTGAAAAGAAACAAAGCCAGGGGACATGAATAGAGAGGCAAAACATCTTAAAGCTTGACATCTTTAAGTAGAGTTTCCAAGAGACTAGGAGGAAGGTCCACATTGTTATCCCATTGAAGATAAGTTCCTTTCTAGGTGCAACGGTTAGACAAGAAATTAGTAGTAGCATTGCCTTCTCTATAGATGCATTGAACCTGACATTAATTGAAATGATGAAAATTTTGAATGATGTTAATAATTATATCTTGAAAGAGTCAAATCAACTTGGAGTTTTGATTCAAGTCATTGATGATATTCAAAACTCTCCTTCAATGATCAAGTTTTGAATACCTAGTTTTCTAGCAAGATTCACTTCTAAGTATATGGCTCTTACTTCGATGGCATTGTTTGTCAACTACCCATACAATTCAGCATAAGCATCAATGCAATTTCCATTCCAATCTTGAGAATGCCATCATCACCCACCAACCCAAGGTTGTCTTTCACAACAGTGTCATAATTTAACTTGATCCATCCAACTTCCAATGCTAAGGATCCATTTACCATGATTTCTATTAACTTTGACTAGAATAGGATCCAAATTGGAGTTTTAGGTCCACTTGTCAACCAAGATGCTCTCAAACGAAGAAATATTTTTATTGTTTAGGCATAGGTTGCTAACTGTTTCAACAAGAGAATTTTTAATATGAAGGTAGACCTACTTTGAAGAGCTAAAAACCTCTCTAAATATCCACCTACTTCTTTCCAACCAAATTCTTTAGAAAAATAAAGAGGGTTAAGAGTCAAAATGCATTTAAGATTATCATTATAGAACAAGGATAAACATTGGTGAATCTAATCCATCATATTCAATTGCATAACCCATCTCATATTAAGATCTTGAAGAAGCCAAAACAAATTTTTTTAAGAGTAAGAGCACTACAAGAATAAGTGATTGATGTTTCTTCTACATTTTTTTAGAGGATACATCCATTGGGGCCTTGGAAACCTCTCTTATGTGAATTGCTAGTAGTTAAAATTATGTCATAGATGACTAGCTAGGAGAATCCATTGATCTTTGAGATTGTGAACTTATTCCAAACCTTGTGCCAATAAAATGTAGGATTATACAACTCTATAAACAAAACACACCCCAACTTGACTAAGTTTCATCTTTGGAGGATCCCAAATAATAGAATCCAAATACAAATTTTGTAAAATGTGAAAAATATAAAGAAGGTTTAATTTAAGAGCTATGTGCATGCTAATCCAATCCAAAATGTTCATTTGTGCACTCCATTGTTCCCCATGTTAATATTAAAATCACCCATTTTATTTCCCCACTTCTATTGAGGTTGTCACTAATTGTGGTCGATTCAGGATCTTGAGCAAGAGGTTGATGACCAATCTAAGTGACATCCTAAAATGAACGATCTTACCATCCTCAAGCTTCTAACAGAGGCATTTCTAAAGAGCTTCTATGCTATCCACAACATTATTCCAAAGAGAAAAAAACTCTACAAGGATCTAACACAACAAAAATATGAAATGGATCCAAGTTGTCAAGATGTTGACATCTCAAAAAATTTGCACAATGTCTATCACTTTCAATGTAAACTATCTAGCCAAGCTTAGTCACAAGGGCCATATTTTTCACTTTATTCTTTCTTAGTCCAACACCATCATTTTTCTTAGAAAAGCATACATTTTCCTAGTTCATTAAAGGAAGCCTTTTTTAATCTTCATTCCTTAACCAACAAAAGGCCTTTTGGACAAATTCAATGGTGCTACATAGCCAACATCAAGTAAACAAGCATAGACTACAATGAACATTTGGGAAGTTGAATTTTGCTACCTTGGCTAGGGAGGCAGCCTTTCCGACCAGCTGATTTTCTATTAAATGTGTCATCAGTGAATTCAAAGACTAGAAGTTGTCAAACCCAAGAGAGGCTTTCTAAGATATGTGGAAAGAAGAGAGCTAATATCACAACCAAGGATATCAACAATCCTTCCCCTTGAAGTGAGTGTACTAATGAAGAATGTTTTTCTCATAAAGACTATTCTTTTGAAAGGAGGCTTTTTCCATAGAGAGTCAAGCCCTATTTAACAGCTTTAGCTTCCTTGACAAAGGACAAGCCCAATACAATAGTGTTGCCAACAATGTTGATGGGTTAAGACATAATAGAAGAGGTGATTTACAAGTCATTTAAAGAATCTTTGGTATTCTCTACAACTAGACTTTTTCCCAAAGCTCCACCATTATGATGAATAGAAAATAAAATAGGGGATCCCTTTGCCTTAAACCTCTTGAACTTCCAACTACTCATTACAAAACCATTAACCAACATAGAACATAAAAGGAGGAAATGCATTTTCCATTGCCCATTTCCTCCACCATCAAGAGAAGATAAACTCTTCAAGGAACTTATTCAAGAAATGCCAAAACACCCTATCATAGGCTTAATTCATGTCCAACTTGATCACCATCCTATTTTGCTTCCCTTTTTTAGCAAAGTGAATAGCTTCATGAATTGAAATAATACCATCTACAATTTGTCTCTTTTATAAAACCTTCTTGATGTTAGTGTTTTATAGCTGCGGGAAGTATTTCCCTAAGCAAAATTAAACAAAGGCAAGTCGGCCTATCATGTTTTTTTTAAACAAAATATTATAATTGCTAGGTTGGCTCTAGAGTGAGCTCGCCTAGTCTTGTATATATATGAGAAGGTGTCTCCACATTAAGTATAAAATAAACTCCATTCCAATTCAAATTTCTTCAGCAACAGGTTCGTCTTCAAGAGCAGCAGATTTGCTTCAAGGAGAAGTGATTAATATTTTGTATATTCAAGGAAATTGCACTATCTTCAAGTGTAGATTCATTGTATGAGACTCAGCCTTTCAAGGGCCTAATTTTGAGTGTTATTTTTGCATGCACTTTTCTGATTTATAAGAGAATATCTTGCTAGGTTTTTCTCCCTCGAGTAGGAAGGTTTTCCCAAGATAAATCACTGTGTCTTTTGTTTTGTGTTGCGTTGTTTAATTTTATGCTTATTGTGCATATCTGATCTGAAAAAATCAACACTTGATAATCGAAAAAGATCAGAGGGAGAATTCTACTCAATCTCAAAGTTATAGCTTTGGAGATAGTTTTGTAAGTAGTTTTACAAAAGTTGATTGGTCTAAAATTGTTGAAGTTCAAAGCATCTTTTTCTTCTTGGTAAGAGCCAAGAATATCTTGTTCATTTCACACAAAAGAACACCATTTCTTTGGGATTCTCAAACAACTACTACAATATCAAGCTTGACAATTTCCCATAGAATTTTGAAGACGACAAGAAATTTGTCAAGCCCAAGCGTTTTACTCCTAACCATTGAGAAAAGTGGTATTTATTTCATCTTCCACCAAATGTTCATTGGGGATTCTATTGAAAATATTATTGATATTCATGATTGGATGATTACAATTGGAGACGAAGGCTCCTTATAAAGACGATTGCAAGATGATGTTTCTAAAAAGAAACAATCATAACTAAAGCTAAAAAAAATAGAAAGAATCTAAAACAGGCTAAAACTAAAGCAGTTACTAAAAATGACTAAGTTAACTAATAAAAAAAAGATGGCCATTATTATTACATTTATTATTTTAATACCCTCCCTTAATGGTCATTGTACAAACAAAAACTAAGTCTACCCATATTGTGTCGGTCATCAAAATGCATAGTATGCAGACTCCTTCTGCTTTGTTTGCTCTGCTCTACCTCGTGAGCACTTTGTTGAGATGCTTCCTGGGTGGTCTTCTCATCAACCAACTGCTTTTTGCAATACCTCTGTATATGACCAATCTTCCCACAATAATTACAAGTAATAGACTTCTTCTTGGAGTTCTCTGAATCGTCTCGTCCTTTCTATTGAGTGGACTAGCTTTTGCCAATGTCTTTGGTAGTAAATGTTTGTTCAACACTAGGAGACTCACTGTTGCTCCCAAACTGCTTCCTCCACCTATCCTGCTGCAATAGTTTGTTGCATAGCCCATCAAACCTCTAGTCAACATTGGTGGATGTAATGTTGAGCATTTCGGTGAAGTGCTTATAGGAACGTGGCAAACTCTTCAAAGTGATCACCACCATATCCTCCTCTTCCATCTTACGACCAATGGCCTCAAGTGCTCTTGCAAAGACACTTGGTCATCCATTATAATAGAGAAGAGCATATTCTTTAGACAAAAATCCTTGCTCTTGTCTGAGGTTTAATGAAGATCTTTCAAATGTTTCTAGATCTTCGCAGCAGACTTACCATAAGGTATTTTTGGTAACATCTCATCAGTGACAGATAATTTGAGAAGCATGACGACCTCCCTATTACCTCCATCATACTTGTCCTAATCTTTCCCAACATAAGTGGGATGAGTTTTTGTACCTAGGACAAGTGCATCTAGACACTGGTACTCCAAGATGGTAAGCATCATCTGCTTCCACGTGTTGTAATTCTTTCCATTGAACCTTTGCGAATTTTCCAACATAACATTGGACAAAGTTGTCATCCCTCCCGTTTTCCAAAGCACAAAAAATGAGGAAACTTGTGATCAACAGGAAAAACACTAGATAATTATCTGGCAAAACTCGATTTTTCAAAAAACTGTGCAAATTTTTGAAAACTCTACAAAAAATATATATTTCCCAAAATTTATGTCAAAACTGGCTCAAAATCTTTTCAAGCTACCATTAAATATCAGAGAAAGCACCTCATAAAAACTGGCACAAAATTCAAGACAAATCCACTGGCACAAAATTTGAGGCACATACAACGAGGCACCCAAAAAAATTTGAAGACAACCCAATTGAGATCTCAAAAAACCCACCAAGAATCAACAATCAAAAAAAATTCCAACTTGAAACGAAGGGTCAAAACCCTAGTCAAAATTCCAAAACCCCTATGCAGACATGAAAGCTCAAAAAATTGCAGAAAACTCCATGAAAACATAGGTAGAAATGTCTGGAATGCACGAGCAGAAGGGATGCAATCTCACAGCAAAAATCCGTGCTCAAAGGATGGTATAAAAACGTGGCTTGGAAAGAAGAAAATCGAGGCTGAAATAATGAGAAACTTGGCTCCAAAACACAACTAGAAACACCTATGTATATACCTGAAAAAATGTGGCCTTTGTGAGCACTCAAATCCAACACAAAGACACGAAAATCGTGTCCAGAATATACCAAAAAATCACACCAAAGAGTTGAGTAAAAACACGATTTGTGTAAAACCCCCCTGTTTTGATTCTTGTTCAAGTTGTTTTATACTATGTTTGGTTGCAATTATTTTGATACTGGATACATTTTGTTATGATATTTTGATCGCTATTATTCAACGACAACTATTATTGTGGGATGTAGTTATCTAATTATTGTTTCACATGCATTATGGATTAATGATGTTGTAGAGTTAACAGGAGATATTATTATGAGATTATTGGAATTATGATGGAAGTGTCAGTTTCAATGAGTGTATGGGTGAAGAGGACGAGTTCGCATCACTCGTTTGCGAGCGCCCTGCGAATCCGTAATTCTTTCTTCAGGGTGTGTATTATATGCTGGATATATTGTATGATGTTGTTTACTTGGTTGCAGGATTGCAGGTACATGACATCGACTCCACCTGGTTTCACAGGTTTGAGCGTGTCGATCCAACGGTTAAGTTGAACGGGAGATAGTAGCTAGGTAACATGTGTCAAGTTTACACCCTAGTCTTAGTGTGTCGTCAGTTGTGTGTGTCGAGTCATTGTTTGTCTTGCTTTAATGTTATTTAATTCTGAAGAATTCTTGATTTAGAAATAGATATTTAGAATAATTGCATTTAAATCATGTTGATGGTTATTTAGTTTAAATAATGCAATGTGGATAAAAGTTTATATTTAAATTAATTAATTATATTTAGTTTATTTAATTAATTAAATTTGATCCAAGGGGTTGAATTTAGTTATTAAATAATTTAATTAATTAATTAAATGTGATGCAAGAGAATGAAAGGAAATAAAAGAATTAGAATTAATTTTGGAATTTAATTCCAACGTGTGAGAATTAAATTAGAAATTGTAATTAAATGTTTATTTGGAAAATTGGTTGCAACTTTGGAAATTAATTTATTATTTGAAATTTCATTTTAAATTGAAAGTGGGTTTTGAAAAGTGAAATTGAAATTGAAATATCTAATTTGCATGTAATGTGAATTAGGGTTGTAAATATTGAAATTGAAATTGAAATATCTAATTTGCATGTAATGTGAATTAGGGTTGTATTAGGTATTTTTGATTTATAAGAATATATATTTTAATTTTAGGGCAGAAAGTTTTTAGAAAAATACATTTTTACAGCAGGGAAGAAATTTTGGAAAAATTTGCATAAAGGTTTGAACAAAGTTTGATTGTAGAATTGATTGAAGGAAATATTGTTTGCATTTGTTGGATTTTGAATTGGATTCATTGGAGGATTGAAGAAAAATTCAGGAAATCTTTGGAGGAGGCTTGTATCAGAAATTCATCTCTTCCTGTAGCTTCTTGTACCAGATTTTCCTCTTTGTGTTTTATTGTTCTTAATTGTTTTTCTTTAAAAATGGTAATGATTAAAAATTTGTTTGTTAAATCTGTTTTAGAAAATAAAGTTGATATTAAAAGAAAAAGAATTAAACAAATTTACAGCCTTTGCTTGTAAAAATTTTTGAGTGAAAATTGTGAAAACTTTAGTTGAATTTAAATTATTTGGGGAAATTGATTTTGTTGTTATTGAAAATCAAACATAGAGATTGAACAATGCATTTAGAATGTTTTTAGAAAATGAAACCTTCTGTTTATTATTAAAAAATCGAATTTTAAAATCTGCAGTATAGTTACATTTTTCATGGTAAAATGGTCTGATTGCGTCGCCTATAACTTTACTTTCACAAACTAGGTTTTCAGGAAATTTAAAGGGTTTTTGCATTTTGAAATTTTCTTACCCCTGTCCAAAAATCGCAAATACCCAGATCGTAGTTTTTGAGTTATGCTTGAAATATGAGACTGCTGTTAAATTATTTTCCCATGGCTGTTCTGAAAATAAAATAATAATAAATTGATATTTATAAATATTAATATTTTATGTATTGTTATTATAATATTAAAATATTATTTAATAATATTTTATATTATAATTTATAATACTAAAGTATTATATTTGTTTATATTATTTTAAATAAAATTTGTATATTAGATTAGTGGAATTAAAATTATAAACATATGGGAAAATTATTGTTTATTTTAAAATGGCATGTTAAAGTTTACTTGAAGGAGTTAAATATTTGATTTAAAGAATGCATAATTTAAAATTGAATTGTGGAATTTAAATTCATATGTAAAAAGTCCAATTATTAATTTGATTTAATTGGAAAAATATATTTATATTTTGGAATATTAATGATAAAGGATATTTTATTTTGAATTAATCAATTTGATATTCTGCAAAGGATAGAAGATATGTTAATGATTAAATATATTTAAATATATTAATTTATATTTAGTATATATATAGTGAAAGTATATATCCATTTGAGAGAATAAATAATATTTTATCTTATTTTATTCTGTTGTTTGCAAATTGGGTATTATTAATGTTCTAAAAGAAATAATTAGTGTGCAGAAAATGTATAGAGAAAGATATTTAAATATATTGAAGAATTATATAAATATTTATATTTAAATGTTTGTTTTAATTAATGAGATTTAATTAGAAACAATATGAATGCGTGGCCAAATAGACAAGCCAAAAAATATTTTTATACATTGATGAAATTGCATGTTTTTAAATAGATAGTTGATGAGACATAGACTCCGGATAGAAAATTAGAAAAGATTGGTTGCAATAGTGTTAGGTTGCATTAGAAGTAAATTTAAGAACTAACTATATTGAAAAAGGCAAATAGTTATTATGTTTTATTTAGTTCCATAGAGTAATCTAGTCATTGTGAATGGAATATTAATGGTGTCTATATAATATGGAGCATATATATATATATATATATATATATATATATATATATATATATATATATTCAGTGTAAAATTCATTATCGTATTTTATTTTAATGAAATGCATGCAATGTATTATTGAATAGAGATTTAAAAATGGATTGATTAGTATATATAAAAAATGGATAGAGAAACAATATGTTATTATATTAAAGTGATTGAATGTTTTAAATAGAAAATTGAATGAGATGTAAGATTTGGTTAGGAAATGGAAAAAGTTTACTTGCATGGATTTGTGTCGATTTAAAAGTAAATTAAGAAGTTGTTTTATTGATGAGGCAATCCATTATGTTATTTAATTAATTTCTATTTAGATTAATTGAATCATTGTGATTGGATTATGAAAGAGATATGGATTTAGTATATCCAAAAGTAGTACCTTCCTCATGATTATCTTAAAGGATTTAATTCTCTGTATTCAGTAAAAGGAAGTAAGTTTAATTGTTTTAGATTTTCAATAATGAAAAGGGAAATAGGGGTTATGATTATTTTAGATGATCTAGTTATCATGACTTTGACTTTTCTACACTACCTATTGAATGAGTATGGATTTAGGAAATCCAAATATTAGATTTGATTGATGACTTGAATGCTTTTGTTGCTATGTCGTCAAATTGCATTGTTGGTTTTGGGATTTAGTGTTAGTCCTAAATTATAAGTCTTCCAGAAAAACTTAGAGGATAAGGGTTGTTAAACCTTTATGCCATCCAGTTGTTTTCCCTTGGGTAGTGCATGGCATCTTTTCAGTTTTACCCGGTTTTCACGAATGGGGATGTTTGCACCTCCTTGGTTTAGGAGCGGATTATGGGATCCATGTCTCCTTGTATGGAGTGACCTTGATATGTGGTTTCATCTTATTGCCTCTTGTGAAAAGAGTGGACTATGTGTTTGTTGCCTCCAAGATGTTTGGAGTGAGTTCTATTATTTGTATCCTCCTTGTGTTGGAGTGGATTATGATGCCTAGTTGGTATGCACTTATGGTTCCCTTAGTGGATTATTTGGGTGTGTGTTGTCGAATAGAAGAGTGGCTTTTGTTAAGGGCCGGAGCCCAAAGTGGTAAACCGGGTAACCTTCAAAAATGAGTTAATCAAGTGATAATTAAATTATTGTACCTAGATGATTAAGATGCATTCACATTAATCAAGATAATTTAATCCTCACTCATAGACACAAGGGCTTGTTTAGACTTGGGATGAGTGAGAAGGCCTGGAATGGCAAGATCAACTATCTTGTCCTTGCGAGAGGTAGTTGATTCCGCATGAGTGAGTATGAGTGTCGGGATTTAGTTGAGGCCACCAGGATTACTTGTGCCAGAGCCTATGAAGAATGCCCAGAGGAGATCTCATGACAAACCTTGCGATGACACTCTATCTAGGACAACTGTTGTTAATTGTTTTATGTGTATGGTTCTGTGAACATACTTGATTATTATTATGTTTGGAAGCAATGTGACCTATGTCAGTGATGTTGGAGTTGTACTTGTATTGTACTTAATTTGTATTTGATTTGTACTTGTATTGTACTTATGTAGTATTTGAGTTGTACTTGATTCGTACTTGTATGGTGAATGAGTTGTACTTGTTAATTCATTTGGTTGGTTATGTCAGTTTGAGCCAGTATGAGTCTGCCTTTGGTTAGAGGTAGTAGATCTTTATCCATGTTACTTTGTTACTATCTCCTAGCATGGGGGGTGGGCCTTCGGGTACCACATTGGGTGGGTGGAACATGCACCAAAGCCGTTGGGTCCCCATCTATCTTCAGTACTTGGTGGCGAGACATCCAGATGGACAGCTCGCGGTTCTTGTTGTAATTTCTTGCATTGCAATATTTCAGTTTGTATATGATATTTTATCCCTCTTTTGTAAGAGGTGGAGTTATGTAATTGTAATACATTTGTACTACTGTCTCATTTTGGGAATGAGTGATGTAACTATTGGATTAAGATAATGTTTATGAGCTTATATCTTAGTTGATTATCTTATTATGTTATATGGTATTCTTATGATGTATGATGTTTATTTCATAAAGTTCATAAGGCTATGGTTATATGTAATATGTATGTGTGGGTTTAAGTAATCATAACCTTGTAGTCTTAGAGGTTGTTGTTAATTAGTAAATGAATGTGTATGTTGAATGCACTTTATAAAAAAAAATTGGTTCGCTTATGATGTTAATTGCAACTTCATTTAAAGTTAATTGGCAAGGCATTACAATTTGAAGCTGAAAATATCGCAGCCCTAAAGCAAGAAAAAAAATCGCAGACCAAGAACACGCAACCTTCAAAGGGCATAAAATAACGATTGCACATAATAAAAAATTGTTGCATAGAACGCACAACCTTTAGAGGGCATAAAAAATCGTTGCAATCCCTGAAACCCTCGATTTAGATGTTAGCAAAGAGCACGAAAATCTTCAAACGCAAAAGCCACATTTTTTTCATAAAAAAAGGAAAAAAAATCTAAAAAAAATATTTCAAGTATAAGGAACAAATTTAAAAATCCGTCAAGAGATCATTTCGCTCTGATACCATAAAAATATTATTTATATTCATGATTGGATGATTATAATTGGAGACGAAGGCTCCTTATAAAGACGATTACAAGACGATGTTTCTTAAAAGAAACAATTGTAACTAAAGCTAAAAAAAACAGAAAGAATCTAAAACAGGCTTAAAACTAAAGTAGTTACTAAAAACGACTAAGTTAACTAATAAAGCAAAGATGACCATTATTATTACATTTATTATTTTAATATCTATTCATACCCAAAGTAAATAAAGAGTGGTTTTGTTTCCAAAATATTGCCAAGAGCTCCAAGATCAACTAACTTGTCTTGAGTAAGCATAAGCTGAAAATGATGAATAACTTCTTGTTTGATAAGATCATCCAAAATTATATCCTCGATGTATATCACAATTTCCATGATCAAGTTTCTACAATATTGCAAGGTGCGAGTGCAAAAAAAAAAATGTGTTTCTATCATGTTCTCTTAGATAAACCAATATAGACTTCTACTATCAAAAATATTCTTTTAATAATAACGTGTGGTATTTTGTAAGCTTTTCTTTCTCCTAAAGCAATAAATGATGTAGGTTCCCAACTTCATCAATCTCATTTTCAAGATGTGCAATGTTAGCTTCAATCTTTCTTTTTTTTAGGTAAAAATATTGCCAAAAGTAGATCAATTCCAAAACTTAAAATGATACATTTTTCAATTTATGTGAGTATGAACATTCAAGAGCCAAAGATTGAAATGCTCCACCATTCTTATCTACAAGACTAGGGTGCTCAAACCATATACATTTAAATCAAAAGAGGCCCTTTTTCCTCTTATAATCAAAGGGGAGGTTCAAAACTAGAGGAGAATAGTTGGAACCTATCCTAGGTAGTGCCGAAAGATGAGAGTTTTACCTAAAAACCATAAAGGAAAGGTAAGCATTTTGTCTAGATTACTTAGGGTATAGTGAGGTCCCAGCCATCTATTAGTCCAAATAAACTTAGAGCCTTTTATATCTAGATTCATGAGGCCCCAATCAACAACAAAATTGTTGAGATTAGCCATGCTTTTTGTATAGCCTTCCATGTGTCCATTTTTCTCACCTAGAGGCAAGGGTATGCTAAGATCCCCAACAATTAACCATTTGAGTGTTTTCCAATTCTGAGATACATAACTAATGCCCTTCCATGATGTTTTTTTAGCCATTAACCATGGCAAGGGCATAGACACTAGCAATCAAACCTTCAACATTCGAGTTAGTAACGAACTTGATAGAGTGATTATTAGTAAAGTAGTCTATCACTAAGCCAAAACAAATGTTCTAAGTTCCAAAAGGTGATTAAACCCCTTGAAGCGCCTCTAAATTTGACACACATCATTTTTCTTTTACGCCAATTTTTTTTGAGGATGTGTTGGGCATTGTAATCATATAACTTAAATTCTTGAATTAGTAAAATGCCAAGTTTTGGGTATGAACAAAAGACTTTAAAATTCTTTTCTTATTGGGAGGCATTTAGGCCCCTAATGTTCCAAGAAAAGATTTTCATCTTTTAATTATGAGAGTGGGCCTCAACCCACTATGCACGAAAAGTTTTCTACTTGTCATCAATAATACCTTTTTTGCCTCTAGATCTTTGCCCTTGTACTACCTCTACAATTAGAAAGATTGCCAACCACAACTAGAGCCTTTTTATGGCTTCTAGTCAATCTTAGGTCAATAGTCTTGAGAATTTTATCCTTACATTAGGAGTGCTCCTTAAGAGGGGTCGAAAGGGGAATAAAATCAATAAGTTTTGCAATGGTACTTACCAACTAATCAAAGCTCTAAGGCACTCAACAAGGGACAACCCCTGGGGAGAGAAATGCAACTCAAAGTCATCATCTTAAAGAGACAAGGAGGCTTTAGGTCCATCCTCCAAGCGTTGAGGGGTCATTAAGTCTTTTGTCCTTAATCGCCTAGTTCTACTTCAACAAATCAATCACTATGTCCTTCAAGGCCTCAAAACCCATCTTATTTGATTTGGATGGAGTGATACTATTTGACCCAATGGATAAAACATTGCTTAGTCAAATCACCTTATGCTTCCTAGTGATTGTCATGGTCCCTACATTTAAGAGGATTTGTCTACAAATTACATCTAAGGCTAAGTGACCCACTTCATAACAAACCTAGCCCCTAAAAGGAATATTTTCATAATCTAAACTTTAAACAAAAGACCCCAACTTTGAAACCAAGGAGAGGTTCTAATGCAAATGTGGGCATAAACAACTATGGAATTGTTCTAAAAGTGAGGCTCGAAGGCCATGAAGTTACCAATCACATTTTTTATGCTCTCTAGCAACTCCAAAATCCAAAACTCAAAGAGGCAACCCAAAAAAGTGTATTGAAACCTTGTCTATGCATTTTTTCTCAAGAATGAAGCCAAGTTCCTAGTACCTTAACGCTCAACATAAAGAACCATGGGCCACTATGAAGAATTGAGCTACAATCCTCAACAGAAGAAAATGAAGTTGTAGAAAAACCCTTGGGCAAGAACAAGACCACATTTTGCCCTGTGTGTTTGTAACTCACTATAGGTGACCTAACGATCGCCGCCCAACTGAACATACCGATATAGGATTTGTATGGGCTACTGGAGAGTGGGCAATAATCTTCTTAGGATCAATTTGTCTTAGAGTGGTCGGGGGAGTGTAAAGAATGGCAATCGTGCTTAGAGTATAAATGGAGAGAGTGGGATGAAGTGTCGCTTCAAGAGACATGGGTATGGAAAATCTCAAAAATCCATAGGTTCCCAATTTTGAAGGAATTCATGTCAAGATTACGGACATGTCATTTAACCTTCCACTAATCAAAAACCTATTTCTTGATTCATGTAAGACCCAAGCACACTCCCAACAATTTGCAAATCAAATTGTGCTCAAATTGGGATAAAGATAGATAGATCAGATTCCCTAAAACAAGAATCACCATACCACCACTGAGAGAATGAAGAACCTATGAAGCCTTGAAACAAGGATAGTTGGAAGCAACACCTTTTACATTCTCTACCCAAGAAACTAGGCTTGTATATTTTTTTCCTTCAAACCAAACACTAGCCTTCTGCAACATCCTACCCGTCTACAACCCTAAGTTTCTCTTCAAGAGCATGAACAAAGAAACCAGCCATTTTTTGAATTTTTTTGGGTGGTAAAGGCCATTTTTTAGGAAGTGCCTTTACTACTCAAAACAAATCTATTTATGGCCTTGAAGATTGACACATAAAATAGATAAATGTGTGAAAAAAGTAATCATAAACAACTTTGTCGATTTCATTTGTTTCCTATTTTTCACTCCATCCAATGCTAGTTTGTTGCTCCCATTTAGGGTTTAAGTTGAATATATATAGATATTGAAAAGGGGTTTGATTAACCATCTTCCAATCGAAGTGGAGGTCAATTGAACACTTTTCAAACTAATCTTGTTTAATTGGTCGGGGGTCAATTGAAACCCCTTACATGATGCTAATCTTTAGAGTTGAAGTCATGAAGATTCAAATGAAATTTTATAGGTAAATTGTTCTTACTTATTTCAATGTTCTTGAAAAAAATATTTCAATTGGAAAAGATAAGCAAAGACTTACACTGAAAAGGGTATTTTTTTCAATTAAATGATTTTTTGTTTTTAAACAAATATTTGCCAATAAACTGGGAACTGGGATTCCTATTTTGCATGGTCTATAGATTGACATGGAAAATATTTGAATCAACTGAGAAATAGTTTCTAGCATATCCCACTCTATGCATAGAAAATTTATGAATTACCTAAATAAATTCCAGTACATAAAATCCTGAACAGGATATTTCTGAGTATTCAAGTTCACGTCTGTAACTTTGCCAAACATGTGCATAGTACAAATCTATTTGGCAATCATCCAAGTTCTCAAGAATGGATTTTTCATAATGTATTTTGGTATTCTTCATTTTTCATGTATATTGTAATCTAACAATGTACTCAATAACCTACATCAGCTGTACATAATCCAGATACACCATGAACATATCACCTTTTCCGTTCTTTGCGCCATTTATACACTGGTCCAGATGTTGGTAAAACAACCTCATCATCACGGAGTTTCCTTTTCCTACCCTTCCCCTACAGCGAAAAAAGTTGTAGGAGAGTGATTTCAGGGTATGCATGTAGGAATCAAAAACTACAATCATGTCAATTAACACAATGTATCATACCATTAACTCCTTACGCAAATTCATGTCCATAACCACATTTTGCATCTCATTTACTCTCTTCTTTCGTTCCTCAAGCTCTTTGTATGCTTTAGCAGTTTTCCTAGAACAGGAGACAGTCATTTATTTACACAAAAATTCTCAGCAATACAAGGACGGTAAAAATACCACACAAAATATTAAAGTTATACACAATACCAGATTTCAGAGGATACGCAATAAAATGGAACTGCCAAACATGGACATTAGTGAAGAGAAAAGAACTAATTGTTCACCTATTCCAACAATTTAAATATTGCTAGGTTTGAGGTTTCTAGATCAGATATTTCAGTTACCTAAAGACATATATCTTTGCTCAAAAGAAGATTTTATATCTCAGCTTCTTTTTAAATAAAAAATAACTGGCAGCTACTACCAACAGTTTGTCTTTTGTTTACGTTGGCACATCCATGTGAATAGTTAAAGATATCCTGAAGAACATATCTTATCATCATAAGAACACTTATCCATTTCACACAAAATCGGCCATTTTTTCTCACTAACAAGCTCCTGGGAAAAGAAGAAAAGCTCACTTTTTAATGCGCCTTGGCAACTCAGATGATGGACCAGCCTTTTCTTCTGAAGAATGAACAACTTGTTCAAGTTCCTTTGCCTCCTCCCTTGTATATCACAAAATATAAGGAAAGTGATTATCACAGTATAGTTAACATATGCTCAATGTCATTATAATCAAAATGCATTTATGCAAATGTACTAGATTACTAGTATAAAAATTATTCTAATTGATGGTAGGAATGTTTATCCTGCTGAAATAGTAGTAAGTATAGAATTTAGTTTGGCTGCCCGAACAAGATAATTGTCCCAGGTTTATTCCTCTTCTTCATTTTTCCAATACAGATCTTCAAAAGTTATGTAAAATAATGTAGAATTAAGCAGACATACAAATAATCATTCAAATGCTTGGAAGTAAACTAGAAGACAAATACAAATGTGACAGAAGTAGAAAAAGATAGAAAATTGTAGTGAAAAAACTATATAAACTCAAATCGTTCCTCATTACAGGACTTGGTGCTCTCAAGGCTCGTAGGAATTTTAACTTTGCTTTTTAACAGCAGGTCATGGATAATAAGATTTTAATCAAAGAGGAGATTTCTGTGGAAGGGAGGCAATCCCAAATTGACAAGAATGAAGATAGAGGGCACAGGGATAAGAAATTATCAGAAATTGATTGTTTATTTTACTACTTCTGTTTGCAAGGAATGGCGTTCACTTTGAAAATATGGAAGTGTTAGTATTTTATAGCTGCGGGAGGTATTTGCTTAAGCTAAATTAATCATAGGCAGGTCGGCCTATCACTTGTTAAATAAAATATTATATTCAACTAGAAGGTCGGCTCTAGAGAAGAGCACCTAGTTTGGTATATAAAGGAGAAGGTGTCTCCTCATTTGATCATCAATTCATCCAATTCCAATTCGCACTATTCAGCAGCAGTTCGCCTTCTAAGCAGCAGATCCGATTCTAGAAGAAGAGTTATTATTTTGTGCATTCAAGATTCGCTTCAAGGAGAGAAGTGACATTACTTATTGTATGAGACTCAGCCTATTCTAGGGCCTGATTTTTGTATGCAATTTCTGCACTTATTCTTCTGATTTATAAGAGATCATTTTGCTGGGTTTTTCTCCCTCAAGTAGGAGGGTTTTCCCAGGGTAAAATACTGTGTTCTTTGTTCTCTGTGGTGTATTTTCTGCTTATTTGCATTTCTGATCGTAAAATTAGCATGGTTCCAGAGCGGGTTCAGGAAATCTGATCAGATTTGTCTAAGTAAACGTTGCAGGTTGAGGGGAACTTCACAAAAAGTCAGAATTGTATGAGAAGCAAATTTAAGATTCATGGCACTCGGGAGCTTAAGCCAAATCGCTGTCATGAGAAGGTAGAGCCGCTTATGCAAGAAATTGTGGTAATCAAGAGAGAACAATAGAATTTAATTCAAGGGAGTTAATGCGAACAATGGTTCAGCAGGCATGGCCATTTGGATAATCGAGAACAATATCTAGAGTCGCATATCTGTTTGAGAGGCGAGTTAATAGGCGCCATCTGAATCTTTCATTCTTATTTCCAACTCTACCAAAGGTGATGGGAACAAGAAAAGACAAATGAGTTTCTATTTATTGAGGTGCTTGTTTGGTTCACGGGAAGGAAACTATTGTGAACCCGTGAAGAATAGGTGAGCCTCTGCCTAATATTCCATCAAGTCGAGATGCCAAGTCCACCGCAGCGTCTTCTTACATAACAAGTTTACCGAAATTGGAGTTTGATATCTCTTTATTCAGCTATTACATATCAAGGGAAGCGGCTCCATTATGCAGTACCATTGGAAATGTGAAGGAGTTAGTATCGTAGTGAAAGAAGAATTGTGGAAGTTGGAAAGCCAAAATCGGGAGCAGCTTGTAGAAAGAATCGGGCTATTCTTTGTGTTGCCGTTACCTTCAATTGAACACCATCTTAATTGGAATTTATTAGAATTTGAAGGGAATAAAGTAAAAGCTTCTTCTGTCACTCTATTTGGAGGAGTTTCAATCGCATTGAAGAATGTCGTCGATATCAGAAAGGGAGGAGTCTATGCACAATCTGGAAAACGCTGGAAACATTAAATACGCATTCTGAGTTAATTAATCATCAGGCAATATTTCATTTGTTGAAGAATTTTGGGTTGTTTGCTATTCGATGCAATGCTCCATGAAAGAAGGCAATCATTAAACCTGGGAAAGCCGTAAAAATTTTGGAAACATATAAAAGATTCTCTACAGCCATCAATGTCTCCATAGGAAGCGACTCAAATAATTGAAGGAGCCGTCTACACATAATTCGCAGTTGTCAGAAGAACTTCATAAGAGTTGAAAAGAATCGGTGAGGGACAAGTTTTCAAGTGAAGCCGTCTCATTAAACAGAGGAATGTCATTTTCTCTTGGTGCCAAATCAATAATCTTGGATACGTGGGCAGTTAAAGGAGGAGAGCAATGTTATTTTTGCAAAGCCAGTTTTGTATTAAGGGAACGTGGATGATAAGGTGTCGCCTCAGGAAGGAATGGTTACTAGGTCATTTGATGTGGAGCTGGTGTGGGGTCCATGGGCACAATAAGAAGCAAACTATTTGTGAAGCTAGCAAATAAGTCATACTTCAGTCCAGACTTGTTGGGATGGATCGAGGAGCAAAAGGATGTTGGATTATTTGAAGATATATTGAAGACCTCATTATTTGAGGTGACGATTCTTGGAGATTAGTCGGTGAGGAGTAGAAGACTCCTATGGATATGGATTCATCCCTCGATTACTCTCCTGCCATTCAAAGGGAGTTAAATTCCAGGCACGAGTTGAGATCATGTCCGAGAAGAAGATTTATGGTTCTAAAGATCAGCCAATGAAGGGGAGTTCACTTCTAGAGGATTCCTTTGCAATCTCTGTATTGAGGCAGGGATCAAGAGGGAGTTTTGTGTTCAACAAAATGGAGTCCTATGTCTCGAGGAACTAGAGTGACTCACTGAGAAGAAGTGAAGGTGTCAGCTAAGTGGGTTGCAATATTGCAAGGCTAAGTGCTAAGTCTTTGGAAGGCCTCTTCAGCTGCAAAAAACGGAATTGCACAAGGCAATCAACCTTGTTTTGACATTGGTAGCACCGCAAACCTATTCAAAATAGGGTGATCTGGGATGAGGTCAAGGAGGACAGTCCTAGACTCTCGCAAGCTAGTAGTGTCAGAGGTGTGTGTTGGAAACCATTCCTCTAAGGCAAGCATTGCAAGCAATCTTGCACGAGGAGGTCAGGAGGTTGATGCAGGTACTTGGAGCTCCAGAGGGAGTCACAATATCATGAAGATTTGTTGTAATGTATATTTCTCTGAGACGAAGAAATATGAGGTGAAAGCCCTTGCAATGTATATTTCTCTAAGACGGAGAAATATGAGGTGAAAGCCCTTGTGTATATTTCTCTGAGACAAAGAAATATGAGGTGAAAGCCCTTGTAGTGTATATTTCTTTAAGAAGGAAAAATATGAGGTGAAAGCCCTTGTAGTGTATATTTCTCTGAAAGTGAGAAATATTAGGTGCGAGCCCTTGTACATCTCTGAGACTGAGATGTGTGTTTCCACAAATGGGTGTAGCCATTGTGGATGTCATGTTGAGAGACTCCATGACAAGCCTTTGTACATCTTTGAGACTGAGATGTGTTTTTCCACAAATGGGTGTAGCCATTGTGGACGTCATGTTGAGAGACTCCATGACGGGATATTTGAGAATACCTCCCTAGCCAAGAGGGAGTGTTAGTGTTTTATAGCTGCGGGAGGTATTTCCTTAAGCTCAATTAATCATAGGCAGGTCAGCCTATCACTTGTTAAATAAAATATTATATTCAACTAGAAGGTCGGCTCTAGAGAAGAGCACCTAGTTTGGTATATAAATGAGAAGGTGTCTCCTCATTTGATCTCAATTCATCCAATTCCAATTCGCACTATTCAGTAGCAGTTCGCCTTATAAGCAGCAGATCCGATTCTAGAAGAAGAGTTATTATTCTGTGCATTCAAGATTCGCTTCAAGGAGAAGTGACATTACTTATTGTATGAGACTCGGCCTATTCTAGGGCCTGATTTTTGTATGCAATTTCTGCATTTATTCTTCTGATTTATAAGAGATCATTTTGTTGGGTTTTTCTCCCTCGAGTAGGAGGGTTTTCCCAAGGTAAAATACTGTGTTCTTTGTTCTATATGGTGTATTTTATGCTTATTTGCATTTCTGATCGTAAAAATAACAGGAAGTGGATCGTTCCTAAAGGAAATCCACCAAATTGAGTGTTCAAAGGAGAGAATGGACAAAAACATTAGACCTTTATGAAGGGAGAGGAAGACGGTCAATGTTTCTTCAACAGCATACAAATTTTTTTTGCAAAACTTGTTCTAAATGCTGAAATCAAGTATTGGATATAAAATTTTGTACTTTTGGCTAAATAAGATACCTATAGAACAAAATTAGTAAATCAAAATCAAGCCATTAGAACCAGGAAATTGATCGATAGAACAATAAAGGGGGTCCTATCGGAGGAAAGAAACAACTGGAAGAAAACCAGCCCTGGGCAATTACGGTAAACCCACCTTCTGGTTTGCTTACATCCTTGCTGTGATTTTTAGCTACTTTGAGAAAGAACTTGACATTTGGTATAGCCTTAGTGCTGCCCCATGCTACCAAATTGAGAAGATTCTTATTAAAATGGACTTGTACTTACTAGTACATGATCTTAATAAGTATCTGCAAAGAAATATAAAAAATTGACAATTGACTCCAGGTTTCATCAAGGGTGTAGATTTTTACTATGTCACTCTTTAGGCTAGCGATGGAAGTTTATCAATTGACCAAATAGCATAGAGATGCAGCTTGCCTTGCTAAACTGGCCTCAACCATGCAGGATAATCAATGGAAAGATTAATGTAACTGGATGGAGGTAGACATGAGAACAGCCCTTGAAGAGATTGTGAATGGGGAGTAACTCTAAAGCTTTTGTGAGGTCTAGACACAAAGGTAAATGAGGTCCTAACTAGAATCATTTAAAATGTTTGTTGGACCCCATGGACTTTTTAAAATATTGAAATTCATTATTTAGGCCTACTAAAATGATCTATAAACTCTCAATCACACCTATTTAGTAGAATTTGAAAACCACCAACTGCACACCTACTTGAATTCATTTCAAATGGAATCATAGAAAGCTTACTTGAATGCTTAGAGAATAGAAATAGTCACTTATATTAGAAACATGAGTTTGTGTTTTACCTTATTCCTAGGGAGCTGTGTCATTTTAGGGGATCTCATTCAGCCAATATAGAGCCCATAAATGCTCAAGTGTCCGGCTAGAGCAATTTTCATACAACACAAAAAACGAGGAAGATATGCCTTGTTTGCAAAAACAAAGCTTGTTGGTTTTAGACTTGTAAAAAATTTGTAGGCTAATAGTTGCAATTCGGAGTCCATAGTCCAAATTGCAAGAGTTCAAAATTCGAAGTATGAATCACAAGGGCTCAGAGTTTGAAGTTGAGTTGGCAATTTGTAAGTTGCAAAGTACAAATTTGACTCCTAAGTCCAAATTTCAAGTGCTCAAAGCTCAGAGTTCCACCTGCAATTTGCAAGTTGCATAATCCAAATCGGAGTTCAAAATCTAAGATGCATGTTGCTTGTTGAACACCAAAGGCCAAAGAAAGACCTCCTCAGAGTTGTTAGTGTATTATTGATCAGATTTGCAGAACGAAGGCATACAGAAAATGCAACACATAAGACAGTAAACACAGCAAGATACCCTGGGAAAACCCTCCTCCTGAGGGAGAAAAACCCAGCAAATATGTCTCTCTAAATAATGAACAATAAGAGCAGAAATCTGCTTACAACACAGGCCCAACTTATGGCCGAATATGATACAATGAATAATAGCATCTCTCTTAGATGCGAAGACACAAATGAATATGTTCTTCCTTGAAATCAGACTGCTGCTATAATATGATGCTCTGCTGCTCAAGTGCGAACTTCTTCTCTTCATGCGAATTGCTTGAGTGAACTTGGATGATAAATGAACAAAGTCGACCTTCTATATATACATGTTGCACACAACCTTGAAGTAGGTCGGCCAAGGTAGAAACAAGTATTTACAAAAGATAATAATAAAGTCGGCCCAAAGAGAGTACAATAATATCTTAAGAAGGTCGGCCACAAATATTGAATAGCCGTAAGGCTATCATTTAATATTTCTTCAAAACGTGTGAGTGGAAGATGCAGCCCGACGCTGCTAACATCAACAAGAGTCAGACTTGGCCCTTGAACTTTCATGTTTTGAGAAATGTAAATCAGACCCCAAAGTCTGAGATGAACCATGCAGATCGAACTCCAAGACCCGAAGTGTTTTGCCAATGAGACCTAGAGTTGGCTTGAGATTTTACACGATAGCAGTTGTAAATTGGGACCCGAAGCCCAAATTGTTAGTGTGTCAAGGCTCAATGTTGGGTGAGCATGGTGCAAGTTGCATTTTGCAACTCGAACTCCAAAGTCTGAGGTGTTGCAAAATGCAACATGAAACCAAATGTCCAAGTTGATGTAAATCGAACTTAAGCCCAAAAATTGTCATGTGTTTCCTAAATCCTAAGATGCCAAGAGAGTGACTTGGTAAGCGAGTTGTAACAGTTCATAAGTGGTCATGGGAACCCCAACTCTCCTCCCATTCTCACCATTTGAGTTAATCCCAACATTTGGCTGGTGGTGTTCTAAGTCTTCTGCTTGTGTCACCATGCGTTGTGCATAGGTGTGTATGCCAAGTGTGTTGTTGCATGGTTTTGTTGCACCTTGTGCATGAAGTAGTGCAATGTGGCTTTTTTTGTATCACTTTTGAATCATGAAAATTTTGCTCATCTTGTGCAAAAGCTTGGAGCATTACAAAGAGGACATAGTTATATAGAGAATAAAGCCCAACTATGTATGGAGTCCTCTTTCAAACTAGCAAGCAATTAACTATTTGACACTTGAGTGATTTGTAAATATAACCTAGTCTGAACAGATTTGATTGGGAAGTATTTGTTGTTAGACAAGGCTGATTGTTTGGTTAGACTAGTTGATTAGTAAGTCAAACTGTCACTACAATGAGTTGTGAGTTTAACTTGGAATTTTACTTGACACCTTATCTAGTTTCTCTTAATTAGATTCCTAGTGCACTTGCCTATTTAAAAGGTACATATCCTAATTGTAATCATGATGTAAACAGAGTCTTTTTTCTATTATTGTCTCCTAATAAAGTGTATTTCTTTTCTAGTTTAATAAGAAAACAGTTGCAGGTTTGTTAGCACTAAAGTGAGTCATTAGGACTTGATAATTATGTACTTAATTAAAGACTTAAAGTCCTATATTGTGAGAGATATTATTGTAAAATAGGAGAGTTTGCATTATTATATGCTAATTCCCATTCTTTTGTAGAGGGAGGCTTTAAGAGAGTAGGGAGTTGATTTTGAGAGGGAATTTGAGATCTGTAAATTCAGAAGCAAATCCATAGTTTGTGAGGAGAAGAGAGGGTTATCAGCTACACCCTTGCCATTTGGGAGGCCATTGCATGTTTCAGCTCATTGTGATATGAATGAGAAGCTTCAATGTTTGTGCATTCATGTGTTATTCTACTGTTGTATTTACATGTGTTGTATGCTCAGACCTGTAGGGTTTCAATCTCCATGGCAAAAAGAGTAATGGGCCTCAAACCCATGTGCACCTTGGATGATGCTGCCCTTTGGGCGATGCTGGCCTTTGGGATTGTTACCAATAATAAGCCGATGCTCAGATTTTAAATGTTTGGCCAGCAGGGTCGGAGTGTAAAGGAGGGTGAAAATGGTCAACATTTGGTTATGTTGTCGGGATTCAATTACATTGCCGGGATTCGATCAGAGTTGTGCGATCAAGAATTTTTCGAAGTATGAGAGTTTTGTTTGCAGATCTAGGAGTTTTTGTGTTTGCAAATGATTCATTTGGCATAGATCCAAGAATTATTTCTACTTTCACTAGATTCCTGCATTGTTTTTGTGTTTTTGTGTCTATGTAGTGTTTCTGAGAAGTTGTTGATCACTATGGACATGGATCTTAAGGTTTATGTGCATCTGGTGGTATATTGAGGCTATGGCGAACTACAACACTCTAGCAGCATACCTTGTTGTCATGTGTGTGATGTTGTTTTTGTCATGTCCCCTTTCCAAAACTAAAGAATTAATAATATTTTTAAATGGGCCCAATCACTTTTGACCACTTATATATTATTTAGGTTATATGTGATGTTTAAAAAGTGTTTTCTGCACTTCATTCAAAATGTAATTCAAAAAGGAACTTTTGGATATAATTAACTAGTATACATATATTAATTAATAATATATATAAAGAACGCTGAAAGTTATCAATACTTAACACTGTTTATTATAATATTAATTAATAAAATATATTAAAAACTAATAATATATATAAAAAACTCTTTTTACTCTTTTTATATATCTATTAATTAATAATATATATAAAAAACTATTTAAGCATACATATCTTAGTTTGTAATTTTAATCGAAAAGTATTTAAATTAAAAACTATTTATTGGGAAAAGTAAATTACAATAAAAATAAAATAAAATGGAGGACCCGAAAAAAGCAACTATAAAAGAGAGGTCAAGGCACAAAGCAAATCATCTGATTTTGTCATTTCATTATTCCTTCTATTTTGGAGATTGAAGCATTCAGGGACAAAAACCCTTGGTGTTAGAGATCCGAACAATGAAAACCCTCTTGACTTTCCATAGTTGGATTTGGAGAAAAAAACCCTCATCTCCATTTGAGGCCGTTCTATTTGAAAATTGCACTTCGGATTATAGATTGAAGTAATTTGCAGCTTGCTACAAAGTCACTACAGTGATTTATTGAAGATTCCGACTTGTAGAGGTTTGGATTGATTGAAAGACATTTTCAGATCATTTGCAGACTTAATATGGATAATTTATGATGGTTTGTTGCTGTTGTTGCATATATTATTGTTGATTACATTGGCGGTCATAAATAAGTATCAGATCTAGGGTTTCTTGTTAGTGTTTCCATTTGTTAATTAATCACTAATCAGTCATAAATTAGCAGTCATATTTGATATATTTGACACATAAAATTCAAATTTATTGTTTATGTTGCATTTGAGGATGTATACCAACATTGTGAGGGTTTGAATTTGCTGTTTAGAAGTGTAAGTTTGATTTACAAGTGTTTTCAATATTGCTTTCTTGCTAATCAACGAGGGTTTGGCATCTACATCGGTCATTTGATTATTGTTTCAGCTTGCACACGTTCGATAAATTATCCATTTCCGAAAGTTGCCCCATTCAGGACATTACAGTTTTTTTGGGTTTCTAGGTACATTTTGGTTTTGCAGGAAGATTATTTGCAGCTATAGGTTGGGCTTATTTTACTCCCAGAGATAGTGGATTTTGGGAAGAAAGATGTCGCCAACAAGAACAATTTTGTGTTGAAGTTTAGTTGCAATTGTAGAAAGGTGATTTGTTGCATATCAAGGATTACATGAGGTGTGAAGCCTTACATATCATGAGGTACACACACCATGGAGATGCTTTTAGGATATTGGAGCAAAGCTAATATGGAAGTGCAATGTCAAAGAATTGTGTTGTTGTGCATGCAAAATGCACATTGAAGTTGACATTGTCAATGGCACCCAGAAGGAGACAACACAAGCATGCGATGATAGTTGAAGTTCATCTCAATGAGAGGAGAGTTTGTGACAATAAAAAGCGTGAAAGTTGTGCCATGAGGATTATCCGTTTGGGGTGCATACAATAAATCTTTTGGAGAACTTTGTAATGGAGCACCACCTATTTCTAACCTGCTTATGCATAGATGTGTGATCTTTTTCTTGTAGCACAAATTGTTGACACCAATCATCAAGCATGCATCACATTTTTTCATACAAGACAAGTGATTCTAGAAGAGCACAAGATTAAAGTGCACATGCTTTGGAATGTTGGCACCTGTCATTTAGGCACAAAAGTTTCAAAGGTGTACACAATTATGAAAAAGAACACATGCATGAACAAAAGGGTGAGAATGCTTTATGGAGATGGACATTTGTGCACATAAAAGAGTGGAGGTGGTCAAGAGCACAATGGATAGTGTGCAGAAGACAAACATGTGGAACAAATGGCGACATGAAACACAACAAAAATTGTCATAGGTACATAGGATCCTATGATTTGTTGGAGTTATAAAGGATGTTGTGTAGAGGTTGAAGCTACAAGAACAATGGAGCTTTTTTTTAGCAGAGCGCAAAGGGTAAGAATGCAAAACCTATCAGATAAATCTAGGGAGAAGCACCCAGATGCAAGACATATTTGGTGGTACTAAAGCAAAGTTAGATCAAAGTTTCCCCTGGGTGCACAATCAGATAAGTGGTAATAACTAGTGCATGGGAGAAAAGGATGTTGAGGTTCAAATTTTGGTTGCACCAAGGGTGGAGAATTAGCACGAAAAGGTGATAAGGATGTGCAATGGTGGTGTACAAATAACAATATGGCATGCACAAAATAGTGGTATACATCAACAAAAATCTCAGAAATTGTTGTAGTTTGTCTGTGATAGGTGTATGTGCTTTTGTTTGTGGTTTGTGTTTGTTTACTCTTCTTTGCCAAATCATTTGGCATTTCAATATCATATGGATATGAGCATGGTTATGGATTAGTCAGCTACAAGTATTATTGCACAAGTTGTTAAACTCTATGGATGTATTCAATCGGTTGAACTAACCAGTTTGAGTGCATTTCATACTCGGAATGGATTTTCATTTGTCTGTAGAAAATGCCTTTCCCTGATTGCAATGCCTTTTAGCACAGCATATGAATGATTTACATATTTCTCTCATAATTACATTGCTACGATGGGTTCAACAAATGCACATCATAGAGTGGCACAAGGTGGTCTGAAATGATTGCATGGTGACAATGTTTTTGAGTTCTTCACAATAGTTTGATTGCTTTGTCTAACTTGCCTTCATAGCACACAATTGTGAGTGTGCAGATTGAGGTCAATGGCGCATTGATATTTGGCTCCATGCAAAAGTGGGTAGCATGGTGTCCACATGACAATTTTGATGCTGCAAGTTTACAGAGGGTTGGAAGCACTGCATATACAACATATGAACCTACATACTTGCTGGTCATAGTGGTCAGATATCCATGTAAGCCAATGAGATGGCACAGATACCATGCAGGCACCCACAGATTTTTGTGAGGGTTTTGACTCTGCTAATCCTTAGATTTGACAGAAGTTGTTGATTATGGTTTCTACTTTTGGTGCTTAATTTGTTTTGGTGAACCATTAGAGCATGATTACAATGTTTGTCAGGTATTCTTGTGGTGGAGGCTTGAGCATGATGCATGATGAGTGTAGATGTCACACACGAGAGTCTAAGATGTGCTTGTTATATTGCTGTTTTGATGAAAGCTTGAGCATGACGAGTGATGAGTTGAGGTGGAGCACATGAGAGAGTCTGAGATGTGCTCACCATATGAGTTGTGGGCTCCTGCCTAGTGTTAGTTAAGGAGGAGGGTCCTACCTATGTCCAGTTGAGCATTGTGATAGGATTTGCTCCTACGTAGCAACTCAAATACAAGGAATTTGGCCACAATCTTCACAACTACAGGGTATGTGGTTTGCAGTTTATTCTTTAGGTATTCCAACGAAAAATACAACATTTGTGTCAGGAGAATGTTGGCACCAAAAGTTAATCATTAGGACTTGATAATTAAGCAAATAATTGAAGTCCTATATTGTGAGAGATATTATTGTAAAATAGGAGACTTTGCATATTTCTAACCTACTGCTTATTAATTTGTACAGGAAAGCTTTGAGAGAGTAGAGAGTTGATTTTGAAAAGTAATTGGCGATCTTAGACTGAGAAGTAAATCCATTGTTTGTGAGGAGAAGAGCAAAAAGATAGGGTTTCAGCTGCTCCTTTGCTGGCAAGGGAGGCCATTGTATGTTTCAGCTCATTGTGATACGAATGAAAATCTTCAAGTTTGTGCATTCATGTGTGTTATTCTACTGTTGTCTTTGCATGTGTGTTGTATGCTCAGATCTGGTGTGTTTTAATCTCCATGGTAGGAAGAGTATTGGATCTTAAACCCATGTGCACCTCGGTGAGACTGCCCCTTGGGATTGCTGTCAATGGCAAGCTGATGCTCAAATCTTAAATGCTTGACCAGCAAGATCACAGCGCAAACGAGGGTGAAAATGGTCAACAAGGTTTGAGAGTTTAATTCTGTATATTCATTGTTCACATTTTTCAGTAGTATGTGTTTGTAGATTAGCGTACTCAGTTCTGCTGTTTTTATTGGAGTTTTAATTTTTAGCCCTTCACAATTAGGATCAAAATTTCTGAGTGCAAAATCTGCTTAAAATTGTCTGAAAATTAGCAATTACATGGCCCACACAATGGTTTAGAAATAGCATGGTATGGTGCAAAGACCAAAGCTTGGCCAATTTTGAAAAATAAAATGATAAGCCCATAAATTTTTCAAACAAAAACAGATGGTAATTTAAAAAAATTCAGAATTATATTTCTCTTAAATTAAGAATAAGTTGAATGCCTTATGAAAGCAAGTAATAAAGTCAACAGTGCAATTGGATGTGTAAGAAACTTGTTGCAACACCAAATGTGTCATTTTTATATGCAACCTGGTAAATAATGTTACCTGTCATCAGCAAAATAAGTGTGCTTGTTTGAAGGAGGATTATCAATGTAATGAAGCACAGAGGAAAGCCGTTCAACTTTCTGCATAATTCATAACAAACTCCGTCATTATTGCCAAAACAAAAGTAACAATGTGGATGTGTAACTAACATGATGCAGATGATAATGCACATACCTTCTTTTCACTCTGTACTTTTTGAAGGACATACCCAATGTCCTGAGTCTTCATCAATAACATTTCCTCCGCTGAATAATGCTTTGCAAGACTCCTAAATAACAAAATAAATGCTCAAAATCTCCACCCAAGTAGTCTGGGTTAAAATAGAGTGAAAATTTATAGAACATATTCTTACTGCGGGCGGTGGACTCCATCAATAGTCCTAGTTTTGATCATCTTAAAATAAAATTCATCAGGGTTTCTAGATGCTGCTTTCTCTTGAAGAATCTGCATTCAAACCATGAGAGAGAGAAAGAGAGAGGGAACATACCCACATTTGAACAATTACAGGACTATCCAGAAAACAATTTCATCTGAACAGATTAAACAAGAAGTATATCATAAATGATACACCCTTTTGTCAACAACAGGAATTTTAAATCAAAACCGAGACGGTGTACTTCATATTCAATGTTTATAGTTTATACACAACTGTTAAAATTCATAGTGGGAAAAAAATGTTGCCATGTTGTAGTGTATACCCGGATAGCTTCCTCTTTCTTATGGAAATCATGAGCCCTAACTACATAGTCCTTGTGTTTTTCTAATAAACCAAGTTTGCTCCTTGCAGCCCTACATAAACAAAAACATATAAATTCTAATTTCTCTTTGTGATTTGAAAATCACATTTCAAATATTAAGAAGATGTAAACTGAAAAATGACTTTCACTTTATTTCATTTAAAGATAAGATTACATACGGCTGGGCACGTTCCTTATGAGTCCGCCGCTTTACTGCATTTCTTAGTGAAGACATGATTGTAAATCTGCAAATACTAAAAATTGCAAACAAAGCACAGAAGATTTCAGTAGTCTAATTTCCATTCATACTATACATATTACGAACTAACAGAGAAACTAGATCCCAAGAGCATTGCCCAATCAAACAATCAAAGACAACATCTAAAATCAATAAGCTCTGATGATTATTAACAAAAGTACTAGCATCCTAAGGAAATGGTGGACATGTAATCATGCAACATCAACTCCAACCATTCATGTTAGACTAATTAGAAAACCAGAATCTACATGAAGACTAAATGTATTGTAGTCATAAAACTCTGGTACCAGAGAAGTACATGAGGATTGAAGATAGAAATTAGGGGTCTGATGTGAATATCTCCAAAACATTAAAGAAACGTAGATTTTCCTCTATTATTTGATTATTAATCAAATTACAGATCCTTAATCACCAAGGGTTTTCAACTATGAAAATATAACATTTTGTCATGTTAAACAGGAACCTGCAAGACCAACTTGCATCAATTTATCATTAGGAACTCTTGAAGTAATGTGGCTCCCACATTTACATGTTTTATGCCTCAAGCAGGATATATGCACTCTTCTAATCCATAAGTCACTTTATTCCTTCCTATGTTTTCCCACTCAGAATTGCTTTCAAACATAAATGATTGAAATTTTAATAGTTTTTTGTTTATAAACAAAGCCAGAAATATAGTTGCTGACAATACATAAGACAGGCAACATCAAAACTTTCCTACACGACAGTGCCAAATTTTATTTCTTCAAATTTGCATTAGATATCTCTGAAATTAAAGATACACACAAAAATAACAAAACAATAAGATGAAACACCCAATACACCTTGGGTCCCGAGATGCATTAACAATTCACAAAAATTGATAGTAGGAAGGCCTGAGATATCAGTGTAAGTGATAGAATTTTGGAACAACTGTACAGATGAGCGAAAACAATGCCTTGAACAATATTAAAAAAAAAGGCAGAAAATCAGCATAAGCACTAGGGATTGAGGCCCAATTCATGCATTTATCAAATCCTAGAGGCACAAGTATAAAGAAAAAATCAGACCATCAACAATCGTAATTTCCTATGTTCCACGAAGTCATCTTTTTGGGGGATCAAGGAAACAGGGGATGTGATTTGAATACAGCTGTAAGTAACCCCCAATCCTAGGAAGAAAGGCACAGAAAAGAAGACAGCTGTACCTAAAATAATCAAAATATAATAAGTATTAAAAAATAAATTGCAACACAAAATCCATTTAACAGTGAAGAAATTTCTGCTCACTTATTATCTCACTAATAGTGGTAGACAAAATGTTAAAAGTGAGAATAATGATACTTCATGACTCATACTTACTCTAGTACAACAAGAATGGTAGACTACAGTGCTAGTGAGTTACTTCATCACAAAATGCAAAAAACCTAAAATGATATGTGCCAATACATGCTCAAACAGGTTGTGTTTGATCTCTGTCATCAAACAGAAAATGAGTTGGACTGACAGGAGCAGATCATAAGAAGAGATGTTATTTTGAAACCAACCCATTAAGAATTGTCTTAGGAACATGTATGCAAATTTTGGAAGTTAACTCAAGATAAACAAGCTGCCTTGGCGACCTTGTAACAAATGTAATTGGTAGATGTAAAGCCAAACTCAGCTAGCAATACTAGAATCCTCTGACCATCTGCCAAAATGAACAGGTGTCCGAAGCCATTAAAAATAAGCAAAAAGCAGTTTTTGGCAAGTTCTAACTCCCTGATAGGCACATACACTAAGTGTATAAGCATACAGAAAGCCCGTCATATGTCTCACAAAATGCCATAATAAAATGTAGATTCATGGAATATTATAATTGAAACAGCACACAAATGATGTCCTTGACCAGGATTTATACTTTTTCAAAGAGAGACCATAAAATGGAATCTGATAGGCTGAAATTATGATGGATGTGCCAAAATAATCAGACTGGCTGATAAGGCCATAAACAATGAATACCAATCATTGATACATATGACAATTGAAACCACGTTATCAAATCCTGGAAAATGAATTGGAATTGCACAATCCTTTGAGCGTGCACTGACAACCAAGTTTCCCTTAGAGATTGTTACATGTGAAAGTGTTGTGCTTGATGCCCCATACCTCACACTTGTAAAGTACCACTAGCATGACGAGCAACCAAAAACATTATACTTGTGATTTTAAAATTCCACAACTCTGTGTTTCTGCACCTATTCTGTACTGAGTGTAATGCCTTCCAATTCCCTTGTATTCAATTCAACTTGCATAATTTCCAACTAAATTTGTTATGGAGATTAAGACAAAGATCCTTGTATTCTGCCAGTATCTCCACAAGATGCCTTCAAAAAGGAAGTTATCCAAAATCTTTCCACCTAGAGAAAGTCAAGCCTTCAGTTTTGTTGTTATTTACCTACATTCCTACTTTACAAAAGAGATGTAATCCTTTCAACTTTCAATTGTTCTCTTGACTTGTGAGGTGCTTTTGCAATTAAGATATGATCATTCACATAAAGAAGAAAATTTTCTTGTTTATCTACTCCTCTGGCTTGTCAATGTATGGCCCACACAATGTGAGGGATAATTGGCAACCTTGTTTGACACCAATGTCACTTCCAAAACACTTTGATAGCCCTGTAGGTGTTCTTAGTTTGGCTTGCACTTGATCATAAAGCATGTGAACTTCCGCTCTATACTCATTTGGCACACTATGTTCCTCCCTGCTATTCCAAAGTTTGCTTCTAGCCACATTGTTTCAATGGCCATCTTAAAGTCAAAAGAACAGAAAAACTACTCTTCCCCTGCTTATCCCATTCCTTTTCAATCAGATGTCATAGTGATGGTGTGATCAATTGTAGAGTGTTTAGGTTCAAACATGCGTCCCGTTTTTCCCTCCTCCCTTGTTTTTCAGCCCAACTTCAGATTTTACAGTTTATCATTCTCCTAAGTAATTTTGGAAGAAGAGGATTGACCATTCTAGTTTGGCAGATTACTTACATCTCCACATATAAATTGCAGGTATGATAATGCTGGTTTTTCAGCATGTTAGGATGCACTCTCAAGTAAGAACATTAAATATGTTTCCAATATGCAGAGTTAAATCGTCACATCACCACACTAGGCACTATGCTGGTAGCCTATCTGTCCCAAGCCTTACCCCCACATAGCCTCTTAATAACTTCCTTAATGTTCCTGTACTGAGAAGATTACTATATAAATTATTGAGTTAGGTGTCCTCATCTTGCTCATGCTCATAAAGTTGTTTTGTTTTTTTCTTAGATTTCTTTGTAATATTACTGTAAATGTAATCTAATCTTTCCTCAAATAAGATCCTAATACCTAAGAACAAAACTAAGTTCGAATTTCTGTGTAAGACAATTATAAGTAAAAATGAAATTTCCAAAAAATTTCTCTAACTGCGATTTCCAGATCTTCTTATTAAATGTGAATGTGCTGATTGCAGAACATTATCTGATTTATATGTTTGCATATCAATGAAGGAACTCCTATTTGTATGTGGAGAGGCCGATTACCATTTGTTAAGTATGCATTAACACGTACACACCCTTCTACATGATGGCAGATGTCTTAAGAGGATTCCGATTTCAAATAAATGCAGAATATAAAATCACAGGAATGATCGAATTTATATGAATGCTCATAATTTCGATTTTAAATGTTTCCTTTAGAAATATTATAACATGTATGATAATTTCGATCACTTATGAATGACAATGATACTTGCATCACTGTCATTCATATCTGACCGAAGCTATCATCCATTAACACTCCCTCTTAGCTAGGGAAGATATTTCAAATCAAATAAGTCAAGATATCACCTTCACATGTGATATGATATGTTTTCTCAAAGTTGTCAAGTCACATGACATTCTTCATAACACATCTTCATCATTTCAACACTCCCTCTTTAACTAGGAAGAATAACTTCCAAAAGTGATATCACCTAACTCATGATATCAGAAGATATGATATGCTTCTGAAAGTGTCAAGTCACATGACATTCTCCATACACATCTTTATTATGGTAGGTGCATTGACATCAAGTCACATGATGTCTACCATAATTCATGGCATATCCACGGATATAATCATCCACCATGATTATCTCTTATGGATCACAATGATCTTCAGATATCAAGTCTCATGATATCCATCAAGGTATCTAAGAGATACTATCATGACATGTCCACAGATATCAAGTCATATGATATCTATCATGATAGTTCATCATTGTAGAGTCGTCACTTTACAATGTCAAATACAAGTGTTCATTATCAGAAAGATCGTCACCTTTCGATAATGCACACAGGGGGAGTAGGCCCATAAAGTCATGGAGTCACACACATGACAAAAGAGTTTACACATTAAACATCTTTATATATTAGTACAATTTATAAACAATTTGTATTTCAAATATAAATAACAAATTACATTTCAACCATACCAAGTTTCTTCCTGAAGTGCTCTACCTTGATCCGGGAGAGAGGCTTGGTGAGAATGTCTGCAGTTTGGTCATTTATACTAATATACTCCAACTGAATCACTTTCCTTTCCACCATATCTCTCACACAATGATAGGGGATCTCAATGTGTTTAGATCTGTCATGAAAGACAGGATTCACAGAGAGCTTTATACAACTCTGATTATCACAATGAATAATCGTAGGATTCAAGGGCTCACCAAAGAGTCCCACAATCAATTTACGAAGCCACACTGCTTCTCTTGCACCCATTGAGGCTGCAATATATTCAGCTTTTGTTGAGCTCTGTGCAACTGACGATTGTTTTCTACAAATCCAGGAGATCATAGCCAATCCCAAACTAAAACAGCATCCTAATGTGCTTTTTCGATCAGTTACACTTCCAGCCCAATCTGAATCTGAGTACCCATGTAGATCTAGTGGATCATTCTTGTAATGAAGCCCATATCCAATGGTGCCTTGAAGATATCTAAAAATATGTTTTACAGCCATCAAGTGAATTTCCTTGGGTTCACACATGAACTGGCTGAGGGCATTTACAGCATAGCAAATATCAGGTCTGGTGTTAACCAGATACATCAAGGATCCAATCATCTGTCTGTAAAGGGTTGGATCTGCACATTTGGATTTTGTTGCTGCTTCTTTCAATTTGTGAAGGTTGGTTTCCATGGGTGTGGACATCAGTCTACAGTCCAACATTCCAAATCTTTTCAGAATGTCAATAGTATACTTCCCTTGATTTAGTATAATACCTTCTGATTTCTGCCATACTTCCAAACCGAGGAAGTAGTGAAAAATACCCAAGTCTTTCATGTCAAATTCAGAGATTAGATCTTGTTTCCCTTGAGCAATGAGGTGATCTTCTCCTGTTATTAGCAGGTCATCAACATATAAAATAATTATAAACATATCACCTTTGATTACCTTGAAGTATAGATTGGAGTCAGCATCATTCTTGGAAAATCCTAATCCCAAGAGATAGCTGTCAATTCTTTCATACCAGACCCTGGGAGCCTGTTTAAGTCCATAGAGAGCTTTCTTGAGCCTGCACACATGTGAGTTAGATTTATGTATCACAAAACCTTCAGGCTGTTCCAGGTAGACTTCCTCTTCAATGGTTCCATTCAGGAAGGCAGTTTTCACATCCATTTGGTGGACCTTCCAACCTTTAGCTACTGCAATGGCTAATACTACTCTCACTGATATGTAACGGGCAACAGGTGCAAATGTTTCTTCATAGTCAATGCCTTCCTTTTGTGAAAAACCTCTAGCCACAAAACGTGCTTTATGTTTTTCTATACTGCCATCAGCAGCATGCTTGATTTTGAAGAGCCATTTAGAAGAGACAACAGATTTCTCTTTTGGTCTAGGCACTATGTCCCATACATCATTCTTTAGGATGGATTGATATTCCTCCGTCATTGCATCCTTCCAAGCTTGATGTCTGAAGGCTTATGTAACACTGGTGGGTTCAGAGTTTATGATGTTGTTCATTAAAGCAACATAGCTAGAGAACCGTTTGGGTCTTTTACTCTCCCTAAACGTTCCTTTAGGTGCTGCATGATCCTCTGCTTCTTTGATCATCTTCCTGGCCCAAAGTGGTCTCTTTCTGCTGATGTCATTTGTATCCTCATTTGAATTGGCAGGAAGTTCATGAGGTATATCCTCAGGATGCTCCCTCTGAATCTTAGGAGCAGGTTCCATTTTCGGTACTCTAAGGGAATAAGTTTCTGTCTCACTAGAACTCTTTTCCCTCTTGAATGCAATGTCTTCTTCAAAGATGACATCTCTGCTCAACTCAATTTGTTTTTGCCCGGGTATGAATATTCTATAAGCTTTGGAGGTTTCACTATAACCCACAAATACTCCCTTCTTTCCAGAAGGTTCTAGTTTGGATCTCTTCTCTTTGGGCACATGAATATAGACAGGACACCCAAAGATCCTAAAGTGACTAATGTCAGGTTTTAAGCCGGTAAAGGCTTCTTCAGGGGTTTTGTTATCAAGATGAGAATGAGGGCATCTATTTTGGATATAAACAGCAGTCCTAGAGGCTTCTGCCCAAAAAGAAGTTTCAATGTTTTGGTCCAATAACATTGCCTTGGCAGTTTCTACAATGGTTCTATTTTTCCTTTCAGCAACCCCATTTTGTTGAGGGTTGTAGGCAACTGTGAACTCCCTCTTAATTCCATAACTCATGCAGAATTCTTTAAAAATCTCAGAGGTATATTCTTTCCCATTGTCTGTCCTTAAGGTTTTTATTTTCTTTCCGGAGAAGTTTTCAGTGAGGGTTTTAAACTCTTCGAACCTTTTGAGGATTTCTATTGACTCTTTGCATTTAAAGAAATAGATCTAGGTTTTCCTAGAGAAGTCATCTACAAATATGACATAGTATAGAAATCCTGCTTTAGAAGGTACAGACATGGGTCCACAAAGATCAGAGTGAACCAGTTCTAATACATTAAGGGTTTTACTTAGGCTATTTTGGAAGGATCCTTTAGTATTCTTTCCTAGGGCACAACCTTTACAAGTTCCCTCATGAGATAGTTTTAGCTTGGGTAAGCCTGTAACAAGTTTTACCATAGAAGGTAGGGCACGGAAATGAAGGTGACCTAGTCTTCTATGCCAGATTTCATTTGAATCAATAGTGTCAAGGGTAAGGGCTTGTTTAACCTCAGTGCAAAGTTTGTAAAGGTACCCTTGTCTTATGCCTATGGTATGTGCTTTCTTGATAGTTGAGTTTTTAGGCCACACTAGAACTTTACCATCCATAAATGTAACTCTGTAGCCATTGTCTTCAAGGGCAGAGATGGATATAAGATTTCTCTTAATTCCAGGTACAAATAGAACTCCAGTGAGTTGTAGAGAAATCCCAGATTTCAACTTGATGGAGGATGTTCCAACCCCTTTTATAGGGTATGCAGAATCATCCCCAATGGTTACTTCTTCATCAAACTTTTCAGTCATGGAGTCTAGGTGTTCTCTGAACCCTATGATGTGTCGGGATGAACCACTATCAATTACCCAATTTTGAGTGTTGTCAGATACTTGATTAGAAAGGGTTGTGAAGAACACAAGGTCCTCAATTTTCTTAGGTTCAGCCTCTGGTTCCCTAATAGTTTCTCTCATAAGTGATACTAGTTTATCTGCTCTTGTGAGATGATTTTCAAATCTGATCATAATAGACATTATGAAGAATGTGATGTGAATTCGATTTAGAAAATACGAATTTCTTTTGAGCAATCTGATTTTAGATTTGATTTGGATTCGCACAACGTGGCTCTGATACCATGTAAATGTAATCAAATCTTTCCTCAAATAAGATCCTAATACCTAAGAACAAAACTAAGTTCGAATTTCTGTGTAAGACAATTATAAGTAAAAATGAAATTTCCAAAAATTTTCTCTAACTGCGATTTCCAGATCTTCTTATTAAATGTGAATGTGCTGATTGCAGAACATTATCTGATTTCTATGTTTGCATATCAATGAAGGAACTCCTATTTGTATGTGGAGAGGCCCGCCTCCAAGGGATGCGTCCCTTGAGAGGACATGTCTCCACGTGTGGAGACACGTCCGCTCAAGGGACGTGTCCCTTTGTGCGCGGGCTTTCTCTACAGCCGATTACCATTTGTTAAGTATGCATTAACACGTACGCACCCTTCTACATGATGGCGGATATCTTAAGAGGATTCCAATTTCAAATAAATGCAGAATATAAAATCACGGGAATGATCGAATTTATATGAATGCTCATAATTTCGATTTTAAATGTTTCCTTTAGAAATATTATAACATGTATGATAATTTCGATCACTTATGAATGACAATGATACTTGCATCACTGTCATTCATATCTGACCGAAGCTATCATCCATTAACAATTACTATTTGTGTAATTTTTGTTTTGTTACAACTCCCTACAAAACCCCTTAGAATTGTGTTTCCCAAAAAATATTAGCTCTTTTTGCTCACTTTTCATACGCTCTATTGAATTAAAGTAGCTTTGGTCAGAGATAAATGATTGCATTTATTCATCATCATCATTTATCTTGAAATCGCTACATCCAAGTATGTGAATTCGATCTGCATTTAGAGTGTTTATTACTTGCAGATTATCGCCTACCTATACATCATCTCATCCCAAATCGTATATCATTGATCACTTCCAGATCGTGCTTTACTATTTACGATTTGTTTATATATTACAAGTTCAGAACAAACTTATAAAGGATGATCGATGGTTAAGGAAACTAACACCGATTGGGAATCGGACTATTAGTTAAAGATAAAATATTAAATAAAGGGACACGTCCGCTCATGGAACGTGTCTCCCATTTGATACTTATATCGGCTCCATCCTCATTTGGGATCATCAAAAATTAATATATGTTTTACCTTTCAGGATCGACATTCAAGTGAGAAATTTAACTTAGAAATTTAGGAAGACATTCAACCAAAATTATATTGACATCATACTTCAGAATTTCAAGATTTTTTTCTATTCAAATCTGATAGATTTAATTATTTAAGTAACATGGTATCAGAGCCACGTTGAGAAAAGATCCGAATTCAATCAAGATATCAAATTATTTAGAAAATTGTATTTTTCTCTAGAAATCACATTCACATTACATTCTTCATAATATCAAGTATGATCAGATTCGAGGATCGTCTTGAAGGTGCAAACAACTTTACATCATGGGAATTCAGAATCATGATGATTTTGAAAGAAAATAAGTTAGGCTCATTTGTGAAAGAAAACAAGAGAGAACCAGAGGATGATCCAGAGAAAACTCAATGGATTGAGAACAATGAGAAAGCTATGAAAATTATAGTAGATGCACTTAGGGACCATATAGTAACTATTTTGTCCAAACATGAGACTGCATACCTAATGTTTAAATCCCTTGAGAGCACCTTTGAGATAAACAACACCAATAGGACCCTTGCTTTAAAAAGGCAACTTAACCATGTTCAAATAAACAAGGGAGAATCTATTAATGCATACTTCATGAGAATCACTGAACTGAGAGATCAACTGTCAACAATTGGATATCAAATTGATAGCAAGGAGTTAACACTAATAGCTCTAGGAGGCCTACCAAACTCATGGGAGTCATTTGTTCAAAGAATAAGTGCGAGATCTAAACTCCCTAAATTTGATAGGCTGAGAACAGATTGCTTACAAGAAGAAACAAGATTGATAACAAAAGGAATCAATCAAAAACCCATAGATGAGGATATTCATGTGCTAAACACAAATTCTCATAAGAAAGGTAAGAAGAATTCTTATGGAAAAGGATCATTCAAGAGAAAGAAGAATTCTTATGGAAAAGGATCATTCAAAAAGAGGAAAGACATCTCTCAAATACAATGTTTCAGATGTGATCAATATGGACACTATGCAATGAAGTGCACTGCTAGAACAAAACAACAAGCATCCTTTGCTAAAGTTGGAAAAACAAATACAGACTATGACTCTGAGAAATTTGTCTTCTACTCAACACTATCAAGTCAAGTATCAAACCAAGTCAACAACTGGGTAATTGATAGTGGTTCATCTAGGCACATCACAGGGTTCAGAGAACACCTAGATACTATGAAAGAAGAATCTGACGAAGAAGTAACTATTGGGGATGATTATGCACATCCAGTAAGAGGGGTTGGAACTTGCACCATAAATTTGAAGTCTGGCCTCTCTTTACAACTCACTGGAGTATTGTTTGTACCCGGAATAAAAATGAACCTAATATCCATTTATGCTCTTGAAGACAATGGATATAGGGTTACCTTTATGGATGGAAAAATTTTGGCATGGCCAAAGAACTCCACTATAAAGAAAGCACAAACTATAGGTGTAAGACAAGGATATCTCTACAAACTGTGCACTGATTCTAAACAAGCTTTTATTCATGAGACCTCTGATTCAAATGAAATTTGGCATCGAAGATTAGGACATCTTCATTTCCGTGCCCTACCTTTTGTAGAAAAATTAGTACCAGGATTGCCTAAACTAAAACAGATTCATGAAGGAGCATGCAGAGGGTGTGCCCTAGGAAAGAACACAAAAGGGACCTTTCAAAATAATTTGAGTAAAACCAAACATGTATTAGAATTAGTACACTTTGACTTATGTGGAACCATGTCTGTACCCTCCATGGCGGGATTCTTATATTATGTAATATTTGTAGATGACTTCTCTAGGAAGACATGGATATATTTTTTTTAGTGTAAAGAGTCCATAGAAATCCTTAAAAGGTATAAGGAGTTCAAAGCACTTACAAAAAACTTCTCCGGGAAAAAAATCAAAATCCTAAGAACAGATAATGGGAAGGAATACACCTCATAAATCTTTAAGGAATTTTGTGTAAATGCTGGGATTAAGAGGGAGTTTACTGTAGCCTACAACCCTCAACAAAATGGTGTTGCTAAGAGAAAAAATAGAACTATTGTAGAAGCTGCTAGAGCAATGTTGTTTGACCAAAACATTGAAACCTCATTTTGGGCAAAAGCCTCTAGGACAGTTGTCTACATCCAAAATAGATGTCCCCACTCACATCTAGATAACAAGACTCCCGAAGAAGCATTTACTGGTATAAAACCTGACATAAGTCATCTAAGGATCTTTGGTTGCCCAGTTTACATTCATGTACCTAAAGAAAAGAGATCCAAACTAGAACCTTCTGGAAAGAAAGGGGAATTTGTGGGATATAGTGAAACCTCAAAAGCCTACAGAATATACATATCTGAGCATAAACAAATTGAACTAAGTAGAGATGTCATATTTGAGGAAGTCATTGCCTTCAAAAGGGCAAAGAGTTCAAGTGAAATAGAAATTCAAGATTCTCCTAAAGTCTTAGAAGAGGAGCCTGCTCTTAAGATTCAAAGGGAGTATCCTAAAGAAATCATAAGTGAAAACCAAACTGCTCCAGAAGAGAATCCCAATGACAACAACAAGAGACCGCTTTGGGCTATGAAGATGATTAAAGAAGTTGAGAATCATGCAGCACCCAAAGGAACCTTTAGAGAAAGTAAGAGACCCAAAAGATTCTCAAGCTATGTTGCCTTAATGAATGAGATCATTAGTTCAGGGTTGTTACGGAAGCTTTCAAACATCAAGTGTGGAAAGATGCAATGACGGAAGAGTATCAGTCCATTCTGAAAAATGATGTATGGGATATAGTACCTAGACCAAAAGAGAAATTTGTTGTCTCTTCCAAATGGCTCTTCAAAATCAAACATGTTGCTGATGGCAGTATCGAAAACACAAGGCGCATTTTGTGGCCAGAGGTTTCTCACAAAAGGAAGGTATTGATTATGAAGAGACATTTGCACCTATTGCTCAGTACACCTCTGTGAGAGCAGTAATAGCTATTGCAGCAGCTAAAGGCTGGAAGATCCATCAAATGGATGTGAAAACTGCCTTCCTGAATGGGACCATTGAAGAAGAAGTCTATCTAGAGCAACCTGAAGGTTTTGTGATACATAAAACTGACTCACATGTATGCAGATTGAAGAAAGCTCTATATGGACTTAAACAGGCTCCCAGGGCCTGGTATGAAAGAATTGACAACTATCTCTTGGGACTAGGATTTTCCAAGAATGATGCAGATCCAAATCTCTATTTTAAGGTAATTAAAGGTGATATGCTAATAATAATTTTATATGTTGATGACCTACTGATAACAGGAGAATATCACCTTATTGCTCAAGGTAAAAAGGATCTGACTTCAAAATTTGACATGAAAGACTTGGGCATTTTACATTACTTCCTAGGGTTAGAAGTCTGGCAAAAATCAGATGGCATCATCCTAAATCAAGGACAGTATACTATTGATATTCTGAAGAGATTTGGGATGTTGGACTGTAGACCCATGTCTACACCTATGGAAACCAACTTACACAAATTGAAAGAAGCGGCAGCAAAATCAAAATTTGCAAATCCTACTCTCTATAGACAGATAATTGGATCATTAATGTACTTGGTTGACACCAGACCTGATATTTGCTATGCAGTGAATGCCCTAAGCCAGTTCATGTGTGAGCCAAAGGAAATTCACCTTGTTGTTGTGAAACACATATTGAGATAACTTCAAGGTACTATTGGATATGGTCTTAAATACAGAAATGTCCAACTAGATTTACATGGATACTCTGATTCATATTGGGCTGGAAGTGTAACCGATCGGAAAAGCACATCAAGATGTTGCTTCAGCTTAGGATCGGCCATGATCTCTTGGATCAACAGAAAACAGTCTTCAATGGCACAAAGCTCGACAGAAGCTGAATATATTGCAGCCTCAATGGGGGCAAGAGAAGCAGTATGGCTCCGGAAATTGCTTGTGGGATTATTTGGTGAGCCCCTAAATCCTACTATTATCCATTGTGATAATCAGAGTTGCATTAAGATTTCAGTAAATCCAGTATTCCATGATAGATCTAAGCATATAGAGATCCCTTACCACTATGTGAGAGACATGGTAGAAAGGAATGTGATCCAGTTGGAGTATATTAGTACAAATGATCAAACAACAGACATTCTCACCAAGCCTCTCTCCAGAGTTAAAGTTGAACACTTCAGGAAGAAACTTGGTATGGTTGAAATGTAATTTGTTATTGAGATTGAGATTCAAATTGTTTATTTTGTACTAATGTATTTAAAAGATGTTTAATGTGTAAACTCTTTTGTCATGTGTGTGACTCCATGACTTTATGTGCCCTCTCTCCCCCTGTGTACATTATTGAAAGGTGACGATCTTTCTAATAATGAACACTTGTATTTGACATTGTAAAGTGACGACTCTACAATGATTAGTTGCACTATCATGATAGATATCATGTGACTTGATATCTGTAGATATGTCATGATAGTATCTCGTGGACATTTTTGATAGATATCATGAGACTTGATATCAGTTGAAGATCATTATGATCCTTATGAGATAATCATGGTGGATAATTGTATCCGTGGATATGTCATGAATTATTATGGTAGGACATCATGAGACTTGATGTCAGTGCACATACCATAATAGAGATGTGTTATGAAGAATGTCATGTGAATTGACACTTTTAAAAGACATACCATATCTCCTGATATCACGAGTAAGGTGGATATCACTAGATACTTGGTTAGTGCCATCTTCCCTAGCTAAGAGGGAGTATTGAATTAAAGTAGCTTCGGTCAGAGATAAATGATGATTGCATTTATTCATCATCATCATTTATCTTGAAATCGCTACATCCAAGTATGTGAATTCGATCTGCATTTAGAGTGTTTATTATTTGCAGATTATCGCCTACCTGTTCATCATCTCATCCCAAATCGTATATCATTGATCACTTCCAGATCGTGCTTTACTATTTACGATTTGTTTATATATTACAAGTTCAGTACGAACTTATAAGGGATGATCAATGGTTAAGGAAACTAACACCAATTGGGAATCGAACTGTTAGTTAAAGATAAAATATTAAATAAAGGGACACGTCCGCTCATGGGACGTGTCTCCCATTTGATACTTATATCGGCCCCATCCTCATTTGGGATCATCCAAAAATTAATATATGTTTTACCTTTGAGAATCGACATTCAAGTGAGAGAAATTTACCTTAGAAATTTAGGAAGACATTCAACCAAAATTATATTGACATCATACTTCAGAATTTCAAGATTTTATTCTATTCAAATCTGATAGATTTAATTCTAAGTTATTGGGTTCGCACCCACAGGCCTCGAACCTGGTCTGGGTACAAACCTGGTACGGGTTCGCCTATGGGTATGCCCTGTGCGTGCCCAACCCTGTGGGTTCGCCCGGGTGCGCGTTAATTCTAAGTTACCGGGTTCGCACCCACAGGCCTCGAACCCAGTCCAGGTACGAACCTGGTACGGGTTCGCCTATGGATACGCACAGGGTGCGTGCCCAACCCTGTGGGTTCTCCCAAGTGCGTGCAAGAGTGCACCCGAGCGAACCCACAGGGCTGGGCGCGCACCCTATGCATATCCAAGGCAAACCCAACCAAATGGTTCGTGGACCCAGGAGTATCAGCTACATACCCGGGTGTACCTAGAAGAACCCACGGCCCAACACTTAAAAAGTGGGCCCAAACTTAAATAAAATACAATTTTTTTATTATTATTTTGTTTCCTAACCCTAAAATGACCCAATATGAGGCCCTTCAAACATATACATTTCATTTTTACCTCTCTTATTTTTTGCGGTTTGTGTGGTTTTGAAGGCCTTAAATTGGTGCTAGCGGCGAAGGCGGTGCCCCTCGACCCCGCCCTGTACCGCGACAAGGAGCGCGCCAAGGGCGCTGCCCCTCGACCCCACTGGGGGCGCTGCCCCCAGACCCCCACGAGGGGCGTTGCCCCTCGACCCTATTGGTGGCGTTGCCCCCAGACCCCAACGAGGGGCACTACCCCTCAACTCCGCTAGGGGCGTTGCCCCCAGACCCCCACGAAGGGCGCTGCCCCTCAACCCCGCTTGGGGCATTGCCCCTAGACCCCCACAAGGGGCACTACCCCTCGACCCCATTGGAGACATTGCCCTCAAACTCCCATTGAATTTAATTGATTTTCTAGGTACTCTCCAAGTCCAAGTTTCCATAGTTTGCCTACAAGTCTTCATCTATAATATCACATTTAAGGCTTCTAAAACCATACAAAACTCCATAGCGCACCTCATTTTCATGGGAAAGAGGAAGATGTGAATTTGTAAAATATATTAATGTAGTATTTACTTTCATTATTACAAAAACAATTTTCTATTTTCATTTTGTTTAAGAATATCAATATCAACGCATTCCACATGAGGATGCCATTTTGTACCCAATTTGCTAATTTTAATTATTTAATTAACACGCTCTTTCTGCTTTTCCTTCACCGCTCTATGAGAAGCCTTTCTTTTTGCTTCTTCCATGCCTGATTTCTTCAAGGTTCTCTTTAGTGCCTAGCACTCATCACCATACCGTGAGTTTGCTCTTTTTTCTTTTCATCTTTGGCCTAGACCTTTGTCATGTACTCAATGCATCATGAGTTATGGAAACCAATTTATTGCTATCCATAGTGTTGATGTTATAGTAGTGGGAGATATCTTTCTCTCAAATTTAAAAATGATGGATAAATAATACCAAGGCAAGTCGGACTTGCTATATATAATAATTTTATGAAGAGTCGCCTTGTTTCTTAAAAAATGCCAACCCAAAGATGCCAACCCAAATGAAGAGTCACCTAGTTTTGTATAAATACAAGGTGATGATCATTCATTTGATCATTAAGTTCATTCATCATAATTCACATTCCTAGAAGAAGTTCATACTTGAGCAGCAGATCATCATCTTGTAGCAGCAGACCGATTTCAAGGAGAAACATATTCATTTGTATCTTTGCATCTAGGAGAGGTGCTATTATTCATTGTATCAAATTTGGCATTGTGTTGGGCCTGAGTTGTAAGCAGATTTCTGCTCTTATTCCTTCAATATATAAGAGATATATTTGTTGGGTTTTTCTCCCTCGAGTAGGGAGGGTTTTCCCAAGGTATCTTGTTGTGTTCATTGTCTTATGTGTTGCATTTTTTGATTGCTTTCATTTCTTATCCTAAATCTAACATGGTATCAGAGCGGGTCTAAGAAAAGATCTGATCAAATTTGTTTAAGCAGTCAAGTCAACTTTTCATCTAGGGCAGATCTTGAAGTATCGCAGATCTAAGGTTCAAATTATTTCTGACCTAAGGGCAGACCTTTGAAGGTGAATTTGTGCGGAAAAAGAAGATGGTGAGCGGTGTCAAGGTAGAAGATAGGCTTGATGGAGCTTCAAACTTCAACTCTTGGAAACCCAGGGTACTCATTCCATTAGAGGAGAATGATCTTCTCGATTTCGTGGAAAGTGATATGCCCGAGCCTTCCGATGATACTGAGAAAATCTAGTGGAAGAAAAATGGCACAAAGGCTAGAAAGATCATGATAGACTCTGTGATAAATCACCTAGTACCAATCATCTCTAAGTTGAAAACAGCTAAAGAAATGTTTGATACTCTAAAAGGATTGTATGAGATCAACAACACCAACAGAGCCCTTGCTTTGAGACAACAACTTCACCATGTAAAAATGGCTAAAGATGATTCAGTCATCTAATTCTTTATGAAGATTACTGATTTGAGAGATCATTTGAGCGCTATTGGGGATATAATTGCAGACAGAGATCTTGTTATGTTGGCACTAAATGGTCTTCCTCAATCTTGGGAACCCTTTATTCAGAGCATCAGTGGGAGATCCAAGTTGCCCAAGTTTAATCGTCTTCGAGTTGATTGTATTCAAAAAGAGTCCAAGTTGGCAGCAAGAGGAATTGGGCAAAACTATCATGATGTAGAAAATCAAGTTCTTGCTAAACATAATTCTAGAGAAAGAGGCAAAGGAAGAAAGAGGAATAGAGACAGAGAATCAGATTTTGCCCCACAACCGAAGAAGAAGGATCTCTCTAACATTCAATGTTTCAGGTGTGACAAGTACGGTCACTTTGCTCGAGATTGCAAATTAAGGTCTACACAACATGTTTCTACTACGGAAATTGAAATAGGGACATCTCAGAAGGAGCCTAGCTCTAAAGTTGATTCAGAAGGTTTCTTATTTTAAAGTCGATCAATTTCTTCGAAGAGGAGGAAACGTCATTCAGAGGGAGTCAAATTCAGAGAATTCAAGGCACGAGTTGAGAGCTTGTCCAAGAAAAGGATTAAGGTTATGAGATAGGTCAATGGAGGGGAGTTCACTTTCAGAGGATTTCTTTGAAATCTCCGAGGCAGGGATCAAGAGGGAGTTTTGTGACTCGCTCAAAAGAAGTGAAGGTTGTAGTGTTGCAAGGCCAAGTGCAAAATCCTTGGAAGACCTCTTCAACAGCTGAGAACAAAATTGCACAAGACAGTTAATCTAGATTTGACATTGGTAGCTCCGCAAACCTATTTAGAATAGGGTGATCTGGGATGAGGTCAAGGAAGACAGTCTTGGACTCGAGCAAGTCAATAGTGTCAGAAGTGTGCATTGGAAGCCGCTCCTCTAAGGCAAGCATTGCAGACAATCTTGGACAAGGAGATCAAGAGGTCGATGCAAGTACTTGGAGCTCCAGAGGGAGTCACATCATCATGAAGATTTGTTGTAATGTATATTTCTCTGAGACGGAGAAATATGAGGTGAAAGCTCTTGTAGTGTATACTTCTCTGAGATGGAGAAATATGAGGTGAAATCCCTTGTAGTGTATATTTCTCTAAGACACAGAAATATGAGGTGAAAGCCCTTGCAGTGTATATTTCTCTGAGACGGAGAAATATGAGGTGCGAGCCCTTGTTCATCTCTGTGACTGAGATGAGACATCATGTTGAGAGACTCCATGACGACATCACATTGAGAGACTCCGTAAAGAACCTTTGAGTTTTCCACAAATGGGTGTAGCCATTGTGGGCATCATGTTGAGAGACTCCATCACATGGATATCTGGAAAGATACCTCCCTAGCTAAGAGGGAGTGTTGATGTTATAGCAGTGGGAGATATCTTTCTCTCAAATTTAAAAATGATGGATAAATAATACCAAGGCAAGTCGGACTTGCAATATATAATAATTTTATGAAGAATCACCTTGTTTCTTAAAAGATGCCAACCCAAATGAAAGTCACCTAGTTTTGTATAAATGCAAGGTGATGATCATTCATTTGATCATTAAGTTCATTCATCATAATTCGCATTCCTAGAAGAGGTTCATACTTGAGCAGCAGATCATCATCTTGTAGCAGCAGATCATCATTTTGTAGCAGCAGACCAATTTCAAGGAGAAACATATTCATTCATATCTTTGCATCTAGGAGAGGTGCTATTATTCATTGTATCAAATTCGGCATTGTGTTGGGCCTGAGTTGTAAGCCAATTTCTGCTCTTATTCCTTCAATATATAAGAGATATATTCTGCTGGGTTTTTCTCCCTCGAGTAGGAGGGTTTTCCCAGGGTATCTTGTTGTGTTCATTGTCTTATGTGTTGCATTTTCTGATTGCTTTCATTTCTGATCCTAAATCTAACACATAGGACATCTAGGTGTACTACATTTACAAAATTCCTTTGCATCTTGAAACTGATTTTCCAAGGCTGCTTTGAAGATTTCACAATTTTCATAAGTCATGAAGATGTTTTCTTGCATTGCTGGCTTCTCTTGGCTCTCTTAAACCTGATCTTTCTGCTGCTGAATATTTCTTAGCATGCAGATCTTCATACATAATGGGTTATAATCAGGCTTCATTTCTATCAGAGCACATCAAACCTCCACCTCCATTAGTCTTGTTGTGAAGTGCTGTGAGCAAATGACATAGTCGACCACACTCTGGCCATTTAATGTTTTACAAGTGAAATTCCTTTAAGTCTGCCATGCATTCATGCCATTGCATATGATCAAATCATGTGGCTGCTTGTCCCCAATAACACTTTCCCATAGTGTGTGAAGGTCACTTTCCCATCCAATAAGATCCTTGCCTATTATTGAACTTCATCTTCCTCTAACAACAATGGATTGTTTTCTATGTTGTCTCCATTTCTCATGATGATGCCTTGCCAGTTTGTTGAACTTGGGTTGAAGTCACCTACTCAACAAAGAGATAGTTGACAGTAATCCTAGATCTAATCTAGTGTATGTGAGATAAATTAGACTACAAAACAACTGCCAATAGAGAATCTCAATTTAGCTTCTACTCAACATACATGGAAAATTTCAACCTTGCATCCATTAGCATCGCTCTTGGATTGTACTCTGATATCCATAATTTCTTAAGCAGCTCTTTGGCATACTTGTTTGTGATAGAAAATACTTCCAAGTCAAAGTAATTGTGCAATAGCCCAAGATATGTTATCTTCAAGAACTTGATCTAAAATCTACATCACCTCTAAAACCAACTCTTCATTACTCCAAGTGATCACATAATCGTCAATGTGCATGATCAAGATGAGAATCTCTAATATTAGTCTTTTAGAAATATAGATGGGAATCTACAAGGATCCAGTGAAATTCACAAATTTTAATATAAAAAAAAAATATCTCCACCCATTCAAGGATTTGATTAATCTACACACTTGGCACTCTCTACCTTAAACTACAAATCCTTTTGTTTGATGCATATACTCTTTCTCTAGGAATTAACCATTCAGGATAGCACTCCTCACATGCACCTGATGGATCTTCCATCCAAACTATGCTGCAAGTGAGAACATAAGTTTGACTAGTTTGATTTTCATCTCCAATGCAAAGATTTCATCATAGTCAGTACCTTCTTGTTGTGCATAAACTTTATCAACCAATCAAGCTTTGTATTTGTCAATTGTGCCATTTGGCTTATGCTTTGTCTAAAATACCCACTTGGAGCCTGTGGGTTTCTTTCCTATAGAAAAATCACATCCTTTCTGCATTGCATCAATTCATTTTCAAATTCATTGCTTCCATGAAAGTTGGGTTTTGAAGAATGAGCCATCATACTCACTCACCTCTTCAATTGAAATAATTATTTTTATAACTTTGTGATAAAAGATACCAAAGAACTTCTCCTTCGATTTCTCCATGGTAATAAATATCACTTGGGCAGTTTCTTGGATGTACTTGCCTGTGATGGTTTGTCTTCTTGCAACTGTGCCAAAGGGTCATCCTATCACTTTTGATTACTCGTGGTAGATATATCACTTACACAGTTTCTTGGGCATGCTCACCGATGATTGTTTTTCCTCTTCAACCTTTGCCTCAGATTTACCCCCAGCTTCATCTTCCTTCCTTTACTTCTTTGGATCACAATTGGTCTAATGTTGATTTAACTTTAGACATTCATCAAAGGCTCTGGATCATTTGGGTTCTAGAATCAATCAGCCAAGAGGCTTTCGATTTGCTACATTACTCAAGAAAGATACACTTCACATCTTGGCATCAAACTTCTTCAGCTTCAGTTTCAGAACATGAACATACACAATACTCATAAAGATTCTTAAGTGTTTCACAATGTAGTGCTTACCAGACCAAGCTTCTTTGGTTGGTGCTCAACTACACAAAAAACAATTGTATTCATTGCTTCTGTATCACTTTTCCATATTATGTCACTCAATGTTTACTCCATAAAAACATTGATAGATCTATTCTACCTTTATGCAACACCATTTTGTTGTGGATTGCAAGTATCAACTGTCACATGATACCAACTTTTAAGTGAAACTGCAAAAAATATTTTGAGACACAGCCCGCATCCCCACTCTCCCCCATATTTATGCAGAGTATTTCAATGCAATGCCCAGTCTGATTCTCTGCTGTGGCCTTGAAAGTCTTGAAGCACTAACAAGCCTCATATGTAGCCGTCAAGAAGAAGCCCCACAATTTTCAACCATATAACAACAGAAATAACTTTAACACACTAAAAGAGAGTCCCATGGGTCTATAGAAACTGTTGTTAACTAAGGCAATAAGTCTTTTATCTCAATTCAAATTTCCACCTCAAATTTCAATCTAAGTCAATTTTCAAAGACACAATTCAGGAAAATTTTGTCAACCTCCTTGATGGCAAGTAGCTTGTTAGCCATATTTTGCACACTCATTGCCACTGGGTAAGCAATATTCAAATGACTAAACCATCAAAGCCATATAAATACTACTCCACAACAACAAGAAAGAATAGATGTTGGGTGGGCAAGGGTAGGCAAGGCATCAAAGATGAGCATTATCCCTTTTTCTGACCCTTCCGCCACAACTTTGTACAGTTTGGTCTTATCTTTTGCAAACATAATGCTTTGAGCATTTTTAACATCAAACTCAGCTTTCAACCATCCAGCTGACTAGAAGTAATTTTTTCTTCATTTGAAAGCACAAAAAAGAACATTTTGCTATTCACGAGTCTTACCATAAAATTTGAGGACAAATCTTTAATTTGATATATAATGAAGAATCATCTCCAAGATGGATAATCTCACTTGTTGGTCAGATGCTTTCTGAGAATTGATACTTGCAGCTACAAGTTAGTGATGAAGTGGACATCCATTTTTCCCATGGTGAATGTTGAGTTAAGCCATGGAGATCCATAGTAAGAGGAGATTTATCTTCTGCTTCCACTTCAGTTCTTCAAGGGACCTCCAGCCTTTCTCATCCATCCATATGTTAAACTTAAATTACAACTTCTGCATCTCAATAGGGTACCTAATGGAAAGGGATAATGGGCTTTAATGGTATTCATTTTTCAGTCTTTTCTGATTCTGATATGCATATTTGTAAATTATGCAGTTCTTTTAGGAAGTGTACCCTTCGCATTCTAAAGCCTTATTTTCATCTTGGCTGCTGGCTTGTGATATAATGATCTTTTCAGACCATAAAATATTTCAATTTTGGAAAATAAAATAAATATGAGACCAGAAATAAGCCATCTGATCAAGGTAATAAAATCTACTCCTCTTTAAAACAAATTCGGTTTAGCAAAACTCTTATTAATGAGTCCCACATTTCTAAGTATTAACCTACTCTCCATAAATGATGAAAATTCAAAACACAGAGTTGTGAAGCAGTTCATTTGAATCATATCATTCTACTTAAACATCATCACATTCAATGGTCAAACAGTCAATAGCAATTTTACACCTCGTCTACACAAAAAAGGGTAAATATTTACCCTACTTTTATTGCCCAAAATTGACCTTTTGACTGTTGAACTTTACATAACATTTTACATCTGTTCAGAATGAGTTTGAGACTAGACAGGGTTGACAAGTATGACATAGAACTCTTGCATTTCTCCTGATATGCTGCAATATCCAATGTAGAAATTCAATTTTCTTCATTACAATCCAGAAATGAACCAAGATTACGGGTTGAACTTAAATTGTTGAAAAACACAAATGGTAAGGAGAAAAAAGGCACCCTGTAATTATTGCCTGTATAAAAATCTCTAACGTCCTCCATTCAGTGTCACTGGATATGACGAAACTCAAGATGCAATTCCACCCTATCATAAGCCTTGAAATGTAATCACATGTAATACTTTTCTGACATAATCTTTCAAGAAAAGAGTGCTGGCTCGTCTTTACATTCCAATATAATCATTATCAATGCTAATAAAGTTGCACAAAATGCCACCATGGAGTATGCTTTAAAAGCAACTTCAAATTTTGCCCAAAAATGATGTATTCATAGAGAGAGTGACTCAAGCTCAAGCCCCCACATCACGATAAGGCAATCCACAATCCAACAATGTCCATGACAGGGGCCTATTCATCCCTGCAACCAGTCTGGGCCTGGCAATGTTCCCATTCACCTTAACCAAAAAATACTGCAACTTGCAATGCTAAAGAGGCCAATAGAGGATTGGCTTAAAATTCACATCACAGGGGTTCTTGCTGTGTTGAGTTTTCTTAAAAGAAGCAAACTGCATGACTCGCGAAGGGGAAAATCTTCCTCCCAATACATTCTACACATTTCAAGTTTTCCAATGCTCATATAAGAAGTTTGCCAATATAACTGGAATAACTGCATCTGAACATATAAGTTTTCTGACATTTTCATTAGTTTCAGCTGCAAAATATAATGATTGAAAGAAAAAAACAAAAAAACAAGATGATAGAGGAGAAGTATTATTTTTGACACTGACAGACATACTATATTCCTGAAAAGCACGATTGTCAGGCAATCACCAAATATTACAATTAACACAAACCTCCAATGAAAATGTGGCAATGGTGGGAAAGTTAAGTTTTATGGGAAAACAGTGGCATAAAGTCAGCTTACAAACTGTGTCTTACCAGACACTCGAGCAAATGGCCTGCTGACAAAGCCTGCTTCAAGTTGAGTACAAATTTGACTGATCTTTTTGCTCGGATGCTTCTTCAAACACAACCCTGTAGATGATTATACTGCATACAGACTTCCTTTGGCTTAGATACCCCTAATCTGAAAGGCAACTCTATTCCTCACACAGAGCCCTAGTGGATAGAAAAACTCGACTACTTATCAAACCAATGCCTGCTGACACTATTCCTTTGATTGAAAAGAGATGAAGATGAACAGACCAAAACGTTTTACGGGACCTCAAGTTTTTAAAAACTAGAACTTGCACCCAAAGGAGGTGCAATGGTTATGCCGATTCGAACTATATATAAGCTAAAAATGTTAAGAGAGTACATTTTGATTTGCGCATAAAAGAAAAGAGTGGAAAAGAGGGCAAGAGGGCGAGAGGGAAAAAAATTAAGGTCAAATTTGCACAAAATTAGGTCACTCAACAAATTATATCAAAATATATATGTATCAAAACATTCAATTAAAATAAACAAAAAACTAAAATAAATTAAGGTTCTAAGATAAAATGGTGTCTGCATGCGAGAGTAGCAAAAAAGGGCGGGACACGAACGGTTGATCTAGCGGCAATGGAAGGGCGAAGATTTTCGTAAGGAATACAGAGAAGTTGGTGTCAAACAATGTTTTAGGCGGGGTATTGAGCAAGAAGGTGGCAGATTCCAACAAACATGAGTTGTCAGAAGGATGGATTTTGACCCCAATGTTTAACGTATCAGAAGAGGTGGCTGAGGACTATGAACTTCTAGGCGACTAGGACTGTGAACTTCTAGGCGACTCGACCATTATATGCCGACTTATTGGCCCTAATCTCAGACGGGAACAAATTTTGCAATAGGCTGCCACAAATTGGAAAGTCAATATGTCATCAAATTTATTTTGAACGGCTTTTTCATCGTGGCCTTTCTATCAGATGAGGAAAGGGAGGAGGTCTTACAAGGAGGTCTATGGAAAATCGAAGATTCACCGTTGTACATGCAGAAATGGCAACCAAGATTCAACCCACGGGAATTTGTCCCTTATAATGAACCTATCTATAGGTGAGATTGTATAACCTACCATTGGAATTCTGGTTCGAAGAATGTCTTGAAAAGATTGGCCGCTCACTAGGAACACTAATTGATTTAGATGCAGTGCTCATGGAAAATAACTCATATCTCTACGCCTGCTTACTGATTGCTGCCATTAATCCAATACCGTAGGATATTCGGCTTAGAACTGAAAATGGCGATTGGTTACAAATCCTCGAAGTGGAGGAGAAAAAATTATTTTGTCTGAATTGCAAGAGACACGAACATGCGACCACAGATTGCACAAACAATAAAAAATCAGATACCGATCATCAAAAGAACTCGGACCTGCCTCCCAGAATGGGCTCCTCCTGCCCTACTAACGAGATATCGCTGCCACAAGAAGGAGATGGGGGCAAAGCGGAAATCACACTGGTCGAGGGTTGCCCTTGCCCTACGAATAGGGACACTCCAAGGACCAAGAATGAGAATTGCTCTTTGCCTCTAAAGAAATCTCCCAATGTTTTTGCAAACAAAAAAGCGAGGTTGGAGCTTGTAGGCAATTGCAACAATGTTAATCCTCCAAATATGGTAACTCCAAATCAAAATGTTGGCAACAACACTGATGATGAGGTAGCATATGATAAATTAGGGCTAACGGATCCTCAGAGCATCTCCCAATCTGCATCCAAGATACTAAAGGGTGATACGAGTGAGGACAAGAAAAGAGGACAAAAATCCTTTAAACAAATAAGAGAGGAGTTGGCAAAGGTGAAAGGTCTTACCAACGTTAAAAAAAAAATTGGATCCTAAGGGAGGAAACCCCTCCCTTAGTAAACAATGAAGACCTCTTTCTAGTGGTTTAGGGGCCTAATGGCCCCTAACATTGGGCACTTTATGGAGCACCAAATCATGGACAACCTAGCAGTTATTGTGCTATTACGGGAACCTAAAAGCTCTAGGTGGCACGATTGTATTGGGGGGCTAGTGACAAATCAATATGGTCATACTTTTAAGATTGTGGTTGGAGATGTTGCCATGGAAAGCTAGGAAAGTTGATGAAATTGAAGTGAATGCCACATATTTTTACAAATAATGAAACTTCCTATAGTTGGACATGTTGCTATAGAAAGGGAGGAAAATTGGTTCAAATTGTAGACAATTTCAAAGCTAATATCATTTTACAAGACAGTGTAATTGTAGCATCATAAATTGTCACCCATGACAATTTCACACCATATTTTGCTCACCCTAAGTGCATGGACCTAATTGAACACCTAATTTCCTAAATTATGCATTTTGTGGCCCATTTTAAACAATTACCGACAAATTGCAAGCGGAAAACAAATGCATTTATTAATACTTTGCCCCCGACACCTTAATTCCCGAAAAAATAGGGTTGGGACAAGCGGAAAACAAATGCATTTATTAATACTTTGCCCCCGACACCTTAATTCCCGAAAAAATAGGGTTGGGACATAGTCGCCCAGGGCGACTTAGTCCCCCTATTTTGGCTCCAAATCAGTGTTCCACGGGGACGCGTCCCCCCCAAAAAACCCCACGTTTCCTAGAGGGGGACGTCTCGGAGACTTGGGGACTTGGGGGAGACGTCCCCCCACCAGGCCACCACCAGCGTCACCATCCCACCACCAATGTCGCTGTCTCCAAGATGAAACTAAGACTTTGAGGACGTTGGGGTGTCCTCAAGACGTCTAAGGGACTCCTAGTTGTCTCCAAGATGTATAATTCTTATACTTATACTTCTTTTTATAACTTTTTTTTCAAGTACTATATGTATTTCAGCACCCTACTGCCCCCTCGCTGTCGTCCCCCCGCCGTCCCCCTGCCGTCCCCAAATTTAGGCCCCCCGTCCCCACGTCTCGGAAACGCGTCCCCTGCCGTTCCCCCGTCCCCTGCCGTTCCCCCGTCCCCGTCCCCGTCCCCAAAACCCTGTGGAACACTGCTCCAAATTCAAATATGTTGGTGTTGGCATTTTATTATTTGAAATTCAAATGTCTAAAGTCGGCTATCGAGATTTAATTTGCAAGAAATTAGAATTATTGCATATAAATACCTAATTATTGCATCATTTGAAATCTATCTTGCAACAAGTGGAATTATTGAGCAAGAATTATTGTCAAGAGCATAATCAAGCAAGTCAAGAGCATAATTTTAGTGATTTATTGTAGCAATTCAAGATCCAAGCATCATGTCAAATCATATGTGAGTTTATGCATGTTTGTTGTATCACATTGTTTGTGAAGGCTAACCCTTTGTAAGTCTCTAAGCAATTCAAGCAAGCAAGATCCAAGCTTTGAGGAGATATGTATGACTTCAGTTCTTCAAGGAAGCCATTGAAGAGTGGTGAGTTGCAGTCCATTGTTGATTCATCATTCTTTTTTATCATTTAGCCCTATCCCTCAAAAGGATAGGTTTTTTATCATTAACATTGCCATTGTGGAAATGTAAACACTAACATGCGGTTTGACTAAGGTAAGCCCTTAAATAGCACAATCATAGTCTGAAAACTGGGACTCAGCGCGGACTCGGCAGCCCAAAATAAGACTCGGACTCGACACGGAATTGGCAAAAAAAATTGAAAAAAATCATGTTTTAAAGCTCAAAAAGTAGCCTCTAGCCGCAGCAAGAGTCCAGGCATAGGACTCAGGAGTCCAAGCCAGAGACTTGGCTCGCGAGTCGCAGTCGTGTCAAGTCGGCCAGCTTGCAGACTCCTAAGTCCGCAAAGTCCACGGCGAGTCCAGCAGAGTCTTCCAACTATGGGCACAACCCGTCCTCTCTCTTTGAATGTGCAGGTTTCAGATCTGAAGAAGATTGAATGAATGAATGAAAGATTTTAATTACGTCCACGAGGCCACAACAGCCTATGGGACCTAGGAACAGCACAACACCGCCACCAAAAAGGGGAGACCCTAAACAATTTGAGTTCTTCGTTCGATGTCAACCCTACGACGATGAATTTTGATGATGTAGTTTGCTGATTTGGCCAACCTTTCCTCCTCAAACAGGGTATTTAAATTATCAACTTGTAAGGTGTCCGCATAGCTGGCCCGAATATCATTATACGCTGAGCACTCCATAACAAAATGCCATTCTGTCTCCACCAATCCCATGTCACAAAATCGACATATTCTTTCTTCCCACTCTTCTTTAGGAACCAACCATCTGCCCGTTTCACATCTAAGACGATGTGAGCTAGTCCGGAGCTGAGCTATCAACATTTTTGCTCTCCATTTAATATTCGCTCCTATATAGGCCTCTTCTTCATGGTCCCCCTTGGGGTTAAATTCTTTGAAATAGTAGTCTTTCTTTCGTCCTGATTGTTTTGTCCATATAGAATTTTTTAATTTTTGCTTCACATATTTTTTTATTTCTTCATTTGTACTTGGACAATCTTGCATTTTCACATCCCACTTTTCCATCCACTTTTTGTTTTGTTTCATCCAAGTATTCTTTCTTCTATCCATCTTTTCTTCTACAATCAATTTAGGCCAACGGTGGTTCTCCATGTTTTGCACCTTTTGCAGGTAACTTAGTAACCTAATCATCGCGAAAGCCTCCAAGGGGAAGGTGCCTGTCTCCGCTAATAAAATCTCATAAGGTATTGTAGTTTTGAGCTTAAGGCTGCTAACAATTAGATGCTTTTGAATTCTTTCCACTTGCCTCCATTTCTGATCTGACATGCTGCTGCCTCAAATTCCACACCCATATAAAACCACCGGGCTCACAAGTAAGCCAAACAACGTCCTCTTGGTTTTCCAATCCCATAATTCAGCATTTCTACATCTGTTTTGTAGAGAGTAAAGCGCTTTCCAACCCCCTTGGATCCTTTTTGCTCTACAAGTTTCCAAACTGAGCTTGTGGTGAAAGTCTAGCCCCAGGTATTTGTATTCATCAACAATTTCCAACAGATTGCCTTCGAAGATAAAGCTAATTTGTTGTTTTTTCCTTTGTAAAGAGAAGATCATTAATTTAATTTTACTAGTGTTCACTTGCATCCCAACTTCTTGACAAAAGGATTGGGAGAAGTTTAAAGATCAATTGATCATTGTTGCAATCAAAACCCTACATCTTGACAACTCACGGAAAATCAGTTGCAAAAATATCTAACACTGATCCGACAGTGCGACAAGCAGAAAACAGAAGCTCTAACCTGGCTCTTGAGGATTGCAAAATCAGATCTAAGATCCCTATACAAGGACATAGTCACCCTGGGCGACTTAGTCCTGCATTTTCAACCTCAGATTCATACAACAGGTGCACAATGTCCTGCTCAGTTCATTTTTATTGTCTGAATTTGTCTATGACTTTTTGTTTTTGTTGTATTTGCATCAGAATAGCAATTTACATCATTGACCTAATTAGATCATTGCATTTCATTCCTAAATTCATCCTAGATAGCCATATAATTTGGTCAAGGGCTATAATGATTCAATATGTTTTATCTTATCTTTTGATGTCTCACTATAGCCTACCAAAATTCCCTTCTTGCCAGAAGGTTCCAACTTTGTCCTCTTTTCCTTTGGTACATGAACATACACTGGACATCCAAAGATCCTCAAATGACTTACTTCAAGCTTCACCCCTGAGAATGCTTCTTCAGGAGTTATATTCTCCAAGATCCTGTGAGGACTTCTATTCTTAACATAGACAGCAGTCCTGGATGCTTCAGCCCAAAGAGAGATTTGCAGTTCTTGGTCATGAATCATGGCTTTGACCGCTTCCACAATAGATTTGTTCTTTCTCTCCACAGCATCGTTCTGTTGAGGATTATAAGGAACGCTGAACTCCCTCTTAATCCCTGTTTCAATGCAAAAGTTACGGAAGATAATAGAAGTGTACTCTCCTCCGTTATTGGATCTCAAGACCTTGATCCTCTTTCCGGACAAATTCTCCACCTGAGCTTTGAATTCTTTGAATCTCTCTAATATCTCCTCAGATTCTTTAGGTTTCAAGAAATAAATCCAAGTCTTTCCAAAGCGCAGCCCTTACAGGTTCCTTCATGCTTCTGGTTGAATTTAGGAAGGTCAGTGACCATCTTCTCCATAATAGGTAGAGCTCGAAAGTGAAGGTGAGCCAATCTTCGATGCCAAAGATCACACAAATTTGAAGAATCATGCACTAGAGCCTGAATAGGACGAGTGCATAGCCTATAGAGACACCCATGTCTAACTCCAATCACCTGAACAGTCTTGATGTTGGAGTTCTTAGCCCATATAAGAACTTTACCTTCTGAAAATGCAACTTGGTAACCCTTGTCTTCCAAGCCTGAGATGGAAACAAGGTTTCTCTTGATGCCTGGAACAAATAGCACATCATCCAATTGCAAGGAGGCGCCGGAATCCAAGTGAAGAGATGAGGTCCCAACTCCTTTCACAGAGTAGCTAGCATCGTCTCCAATAATGACTTGTTCGCTAGAATCTTTCTCCACCAAATTAGATAGATGTTCCCTAAATCCAGTGATGTGGTGAGAAGCACCACTATCAATCAGCCAAGTGTTGGTGTCGGTAGCTACATTGCTTGACAAGGCTGAATAGAATAGGTATTCACTTGAGTCCTTCTGCAGAGAGGCTTCATCAACATTTGCAATGGCGGCCTGCTGCCTAGGCCTAGTAGGACATTCCTTTACAAAGTGACCATACTTGTCACATCGAAAACATTGGACCTTGAAGAGGTCCCTCTTCTTAAATGTGGGGCCACCATCAGCTCCTTTATCTCTATTTCTCTTGAAATAACCTTTCTTCCCATCTTTCCCTTTCTTCTTTGCAAATTGACTGGCAAGAACATGAATGTCCTCATTGATGGAACTTTGCCCAATACCTCTTGCAACCAACCTAGACTCTTCTTGAATACAATCTGCCCTCAATTGATCAAACTTGGGAAGTTTCAATCTTGCATTGATTCCCTAAATGTAAGACTCCCAAGGTGAAGGAAGACCATTAAGAGCCAACATGGTCAAATCCTTGCTATCAACAACATGCCCAATAGATGAGAGTTGATCTCTCAACTCGGTTATTCTCATGAAGTAGGCAATAACAGATTCTCCTTTCGCCATCTTCAAATGATGAAGTTGTTGCTTCAATGCAAGAGCCCGGCTCGTGTTATTGATTTCGTACATCTCCTCCAAGGTTTTGAACATTTCTCTTGCAGTCCTTAACTTGGAGACAATAGGAACAATATGATCCTTTACAGAATCAACTAACATCTTCTTCGCATTAATATCTTTCTTCTTCCAAAGAACTTTTTTCTCCTCATCCGTAGGCTCGGGAGCTGAGCTCTCCACATACTCAACCAATTCGCATTCCTCCAAGGTGAGCATGATCCTAAATCTCCACGAAGTGAAATTTGATGCTCCCTCAAACCTATCCTCAATCTTGAGACCATTCACCATCTTGACGGAGAGATGAAGGTGAATAAGGATGAGAAATAAATTGACAGTATCATTGTGATATACGAATCTGATCAAGATCTTCTTCAAACCCACTCTGATACCATGTTAGTTTTCTATGATTATATTAGAATGCAAAAATTAATTCAAATTCAACACAAGAACACAGCCAGTACCCTGGGAAAACCCTCCAACCCGAGGGAGGAAAACCCAGCCAATATATCTCTTATATATTGATACAAATAAGAGCAGCAATCTGCTTACAACTCAGGCACAACACAATGCCAAATTGATACAATAAATAAAAGCACCTCTCTAAGATGCAATACAAGAGTAAATGACAATCTCCTTGAAATCGATCTGCTGCTACAAACTTTGATCTGTTGCTCAGATCAAACTTCTCCTTGACTGAAAATGCTTGACTTGATTGAATAAACACAATAAAGTATATCACATATATAGCCAATCGCACCCCTTCAAGAAGAGACGTCGACCTCAAGGGAAAAGACGTATTTTTGAGGAGGCACGAATTTCAAGACAAGTCGGCTCACATCATTAAATAATAATTATTTATTATAACCTTTTAATCTTTTATTCATGATTAAGGTCGATTATATAAATTTAAATGTAGCCTAATAGCCTTAGGCTACATTTAAATTTATTCTTCAATTTGAATCTAGAAGTAGACTCACGTGGCTGCATGTAATCATCAACATATCCAACCTACATATCAAGATCTATTGAAAAAAGGGAGTTAAGGTTTGTTGTAATGTCCTAGCTGTTAATAACTTCCGTTTAACAGATGCAAAACATTTACGTGGTTCATATGTTTCACAAACAATGCTAACTTTCCCTTTTGAGGGATCAACCCCAAACTCTAGTCAAATTAATTCTACAAACAACTACGATTAAAAGAAATAGGCACTGATAAATTAGAACAGTTGGTTCTGATTGCAATTTGGAACAATTATGCACATTGAGGCTGAATTTATTACAATAAGGAATCAAACATGAATTAAATATAGTACAAATAATCACTCACTGATCACTAGTAGGATCAATGCCTATTACAATTATGGTGAGTTTCTGGATGATTATCCAAGTATTCTTATCCTGTTATGGTTAGATGAGAGAAGACGGGTTGACTTGATTGCCACAATTCGTAGTCTAATCAAATCTTGCACAAACCTGATTTCTACCCTTTATGTGTATTGTGCACTAATTTGTGTCCAAATCCCTTGTAGATGTCTAGGATTGAGGAAAATTTGACCTAGTAGGGGCGCTGCTAGAAGATGAAGGTGAATCAAACGATTCCCTTCAAATATGGCTGCCCAAGCGCAAGTCCAATGTGAGACAACAATTTTCTATATCATAAATGGTAGCTGATTTGTCTACTGTAGGGTGTCCAATGAAGATTTGATGTGCAAGTGTTGTGGTTTTGTTTTCTTGGCTGCCAATCCACAGGAGACTCTCCAAACACAAGTGTTCAATGACTGACAATACCATGTGTTGTCTCTGAATTGGTTCACTATCCTAGAAGTGAGTAAATTACACAATTAGACCAATGATCTGCCCAGGAAGTGAGGTTAAATGGAAGGAGGGCTAAGGGAGGGTTTCCATCCCACCTCAGAAGGTTGCAATCTAGGTTTTTCGTCCTAGATTGCACATAGGAATAAAATCAGCAAAAATCAATTCCCCATGATTCTAGCACCCAACAAATGAAGTGAAATAAATAGTTGTTGAGGGGAACTAGGATCCGCAACCACCCAACCAGCAAAAAAAAATATATTTATTTTTTTTACATTATCAGTCGGCCCAAAAATAGATGCCATATTTTAAAATTTAAATTTGATTTTATTTATGTGATTTATTTATTATTATTATTTTATATTTAAATATATATTAAATAATTGGTGTTAAAAACAACCTTTAAATAAAGGTTGGCCAAACGAGCTAAGGGAGGGACATGACATTTGTGGTCCCATGGAGAGTACACACAACAATTTTATGTGCACATCAATAACTAAATTTGTATTTCGCAAATAGAATACACAAATTAACTTATTTGAAGTTGCTACAAACTCTGAGTATCCCACCACTAGTTGGGGCTAAGATTACTCTTCCTAATCAATCACTACTCCACAAGTTTTATTCTATTTTAACTTCTATTATTTGCAGTTTTGAAATTCAACAAGTTGCATATAAATGTATTTAAGATATCTACACTAATTATGTATTATTTAACTTCTTTCCACAAAGTAAGCTCGTGAAATTATGAGTGTTTTATACCAAAACTTTTTTATGCAGACAATTTATTTGCACAGAGAAAGGAAAAGGCAACGACTATAGTTAGAAGTGACTATGTGCCCTTCTTGTGATGTCCCCAATTTAAGGCTGGGTCGGCCAGCCTAGTATTTTAAATAAATAAAATTATTAAATAATTTTTAGGGCCGACCTAATAAATAAATATAATATTTAAATTTAAACACCTCTTGTTGGCCGACCCAATTGGGAAGTCATTCTTGGAGAGCATATATATATTTGTCATTTTTGGTTTTGAGGACATCATCTACAGTTTGGACACATAGTCTAGCCTTGATTCAGGGACGAAAACCTCTGCAAGGTCGCTCAAGGTGGGATGCTCGTCCACCCTTGCGGCTGTAGATTCTAACCCTCCGCATTGCATGATTAATTCCAATTCCCTGTAATTCGCCATTGCTAGGACTGAGTTGAGGAGCAGCGAAATTCTGCAGCAAATTGGAATCACTCCATCCGCCTACCCTGGTCGTGCGTACATGCTTCCACGGGAAGTCTCCTAGGCGATCATTCCTTTACTATTTGAGACGGAGATCTACACTACATCGACCCCACATTCCTAAGTCTGAATTATATCTTCTGGTCGCATCTGTTGTTACTTCTGGAGATAAACACAGAGCAGATAATATTCTGCTATCATTGGCAAAGTTGTTGTAAACTTGGCCAGTATTACTGTCTGGCATTTCAAACTGAATGATGTTAAGTTTGCTGAGCAGGAACTCACTATTGTTGATATTTTATATATTGATGTATGTTAATAAAGTCACTGCCACCTGTGTTTATCGGAATACTGCTATTGTGAATATGATCTATGTATGACATTTGCAAAGACCTGTGTGTAGTTTCTTTGTGTTAACTTCAATTGGTTATTTGGGCAAAACCAATATTAAGTGTTGTGTGTAAGATCTGATCTGGCATCTTACACTTCTCTACTAAATTATACACATCATTTTAAATTATTTTATTAAGTAGTAAATATTTATTGTTGTAAATAAGACGGTTTTATTTTCCAATCTTATTAAGTGGGTAGCTTGTCATATATAGCATAAATCTGGATTTACAACTAGGAAGGCACTATTCTAAATTCAAATCTTTGCATCATTTACAAGTAGTTTGTAACCCCCAACATAAGAAAAATTTAAATTGTTTTGAATATTCAATAATAAATATTATTGTGGCAACTATACTGGGGTGCAATCCCAAGTGCTTTGAGAGTTTTTCCGTGTAATCTTAATTTTAAAATCATGTATTCTCTGGAATAAAGTAAGATCACAAAAGGGTTTTGGAGAGAGTAATCACAATAGGTTTTGAGCCTTGCATTGAGGCAGCTACTATTGCTACATGATTGATGACCATGGATTTTGCAGAGTAATCTGAGATTTGTTAAGAGAGAGACAAGATCAAAATCTAGCAGAGCTATAATGTCTAACATAGTTTGCACTAGTGGGTTATGGGATTCTGTTATATATACAAACAAAATTGGTAAACTTGTTGTATTGTAAAAACACCACCTAATTCAAATCGTTTTGGAGGGAAGATTACAAAGTGTTTTTAAACACTAAGATTAAATATTTAAAAATAATAATAATATTAAATAATAAATAATAAATAATATTATTTAAATTTATTGTTTGTGGTCGTCCCACTCGAGAAGGCGATCCAAATCAAGTATTTAAACTGGCTTGCGACATCAGGAGAATCATCTTGAATTTTGGATGCAAATCTTGCCAAGCAACTGATGAGGACGTAGTCGCTCATGCGTTGGCACCCAGGTACTAGATGTAGTCTCAGTTCTGGGGAAATTCGTGTTTTAGCAATACTCTTCTTAATTGTGTTGCATCGGCTAGGGAAACTCAATGAGTTTGTGGTTCGTCTTTCACACACAGGTGACGGGTTGGAAGGATTCCCGACTATCTCACATTCCCGCATCATCTACATCATACATAATCAGTGGCGGTTAGAGAGTTGGAATTGAAGGTACTTCCCATTGCTCAAACCATAAAAGGATAAATCTGCAAAAAATTGTAAAAATCGCGATTTTTAAAAAATCTGCAATGTTCCCAATTTTTTGGGTTGTGTTGACCTTGCAAAAAAATAGCTGAAAATCGCGATTTAAATGTCAAAAAAATCGTTAAAAAAAAGGCGGAAAATCTGGAACCCTAAAATGTGCGAAAAAACCCAGAAAACGCGTGTTTTTTTGTTATTAATATGTTCGCGCCAGTCGTTATTTTCACAAATCGAAGCCACCTTCGAGTTTTCACGACATGGGAAGTTTATGCAAGTGCTGCGACTGGAGATTGGTGGAGTTTTTTGCGCCCAACTGTTGCAAAATATTCACGCGAAGTCAAACAGGTTCTTTTCTATTCATTTCTTTTATATATTCTTATCTATCATATCCTATGCTCCACGGGGACGCGTCCTCTATGGTTTTTACCCGTTTCTCGTACCGGATACGAAACGGGGACGCGGGTATGGCTAGGAAATGTACCCTGGCCGTGCCCCTTTGCCCTCCAATTACTCGATACTTTTAGGGGACGGTTTGCCAAAAAAAGGGGACTCGAGTACTTTTAAGGTACTTTTAGGGGACTTGGGTACTGCTAGAAGTACCCGGTATTGCCTGGCCGTACCCCGACCGTACCGGGTACTTCTAGCAGTACCCTACGGCCCAGCCAAAGGAAAAATGCTTTTTTTTTTAAAAGTCAGAGTTTTTTTATAAAAATAAAGTTATGGGCGGGCCCACAAGGGACGCCCCATCACACTTGACCTAATGTAAGTGACATTTAAGCTCCAAAATGAGAAAAAAGTAACTCATTTTTACTTTTCCATTGTGAAGTGAAGGAAAGCAAAAGAGGAGCAGCTGAGTGAAGGAGAAAACAGCAGGTTGGAGAGGAGCTTAGGGCATCATTTCAGCATATTAGAGGTATGTTTTTCATCTTTTTTTTGTATTTGCTATTTCTTTTTAATTTTTGCAAGATTTTTTTAAGTTTTTCAACATATTAGAAGGGCATTGTGGGTTTATTTTTATTTATTTTTCAACTTGCAGCTCTTTGAATTTAAGAAACAATCATGAGTAGCAGCAGTGATAGTGAAAGTGATGATCATGATATTGAAATTCAAATGCAAGAAAGAACTCAAACTCAAAGAACAAGAAATAGACCTAGAAATAGTGCAACTGCAAACATTGGGGGGTGTTCAGAGAGTGGGAGTGGAGTAAGGTCAGCAAGCTCAAACCAATTTGAATGTCCATCTGAAACCCTCAAAAAATGGGCAAAAGGCCCATTTAACCCCAAAAAGCCTCTACTACAATTTGCAACAAGAGTTGATAAAGATAAGAAAAAAAATTCGGGGGGTAGTAGATTATGGGAGTGTCATTTGTGCCACAAACAATACAATGGCAGCTATACGAGAGTTTATTGCCATCTTTTGTGGATTGGTGGTCAAGGGGTGAAAGGGTGTAGAAAAATAACCCAACAAGAAAAAATTGAGGCAACTAGATTGCATATGGAGGTGGAGGCATTAAAGAAAGGGGTTTCAATTGAGAGTTTGCAGCCTAGTATGGGAATGCCTACACCATCAATGGATGTTGCTTCAGCTTCTCGATCTCATGTGGGGGAGGATTCTACTAGAGGAAAGAAAAGAAGTATGCATGTTGCTGATATGTTTAATGTTACAGTAAAAGATGGGGCTGATTCCTCTATTGCCAAGTTTTTTTATGGTAATGCCATACCGTTTCATGTCTCACGTTCACCATATTTTAAAAAAATGTGCAAAGATATAATAGCTGCTGGTCCCTCATATGTTCCACCTGAAGAAACTAAGCTACGCACTACTCTACTTGATAAAGAGTACTCCAAGGTGAGTATTTTGATGGAGGACATGAGACAAACATGGTTGACAGATGGCTGCTCCATAGTCATGGATGGGTGGACCGATATCAAACATCGGCCATTCATCAATCTTATTGTGACTAGTACAGCAGGCTCTTATTTTCTTAGAGCTATAGATTGTTCGGGCAAAAGGAAGGATGCAACCTTCCAATTTCAGATTTTGAGAGATGCTATAGAGGAGGCTGGAGCCTCTAATGTTGTGCAAGTATTGATCACAGATTCACATTTTGATTTTCTTTCTTTCTTATTTTTGATTTGGAATGTGAGACATCATCTATAAATTAAAAAAATTATTAAATTATTAAATTGATATCTATACTAATCTCATATCAACTTGATGATATGCCATTGCCAGGTAGTGACCAATTCAGCCCATGTGTGTAAATTAGCTGAATTGATGGTGGAAAGTGCTTATAAGCACATTTTTTGGACCCCTTGTTGTGTGCATGCATTGAACAATACCTTGAAGGACATTGGGAAGATAGATTGGGTGAAGGCAGTGGTTGCAGAGGCTAGAGAGGTGCAAATGTTCATTTGCAACCATCAGACTTCACTTGCTTTGTTCAGAACATTTTCGAGGAAGGAATTCCTCAAGCCTGTGGAGACTAGATATGCCAGCTACTTCATTTTATTGGAGAGGATGGTTGAGATCCAAGAGGCTCTACAAATAATGGTGGTCAATGTAGAGTGGGGTAGATGGCATGAATCAAGCACACCAGAGGGAAAAAGGGTGAAACAAAAAATCCTTGATGATGACTGGTAGTCCACAATGAGGTAAGAAAATTGGCATTGCTGATTTTATTATTTATTTGAATTATTTCATAATTTTATTATTGCTGATTTTCATTTTATTATTTAATATTTATAGGCTAGCTAATTTTAATTTTTGTAACTTGTTTGCACTTGCAGATATGTATGCTCCTTCATCCAACCTATTGTGCAAGTGATAAGATATGTTGATACTGACTCTCCTAGCCTTGGAGAGATTTATGAGACCTTTGATAGCATGCTTGGACAGGTCAAGCAAGCAATTTATGGCAAGGACCCTACTTTGGCATTTTATGAGGAGCATCTTAGGCCCATTGTGATGCGACGGTGGGACATTATGAACACCCCGCTACATATGACAGCCTATGCTCTCAATCCAAAATGGTATGCACCGAGACCTGGGAGAGTGGCTCCATCTCATGATGAAGAGGTGAAAGAAGGCTTCATGAAAGCCCTTACAAAAATGTATACTTCAGAGGAATCTACTATACTTCGCACACAGTGGCTTGCATTTGCCAATCTTCGTGGTCCAACCTTCGGCAAACCAGAGGCGAGGATGGATAGAGCTACATTGGCTCAAACCGACCCTATTGGATGGTGGACGTGGCATGGGAAGGATGCACCAGAGTTGAGATTACTTGTCGTTCGTCTTCTTTCACAAGTTGCCAGTTCCTCTACTGCTGAGAGGAATTGGTCCACATATAGCTTCATCCAATCAATCAAGAGGAATTGCCTTACCTCTAGACGATCGGAGAAGTTGGTGGCAGTACACAGTGCTCTGCGGCTACAGGATCGCCAGTCTAGTGAGTATCGTCAGACTCCAGCCTTACGATGTAATGTTAATCCCGAAGATGCTATGTAGATTAAGGATGAGGATGCACAAGAGGGATTGGTTGGGGTTCCATTGGCTGAGGCAGATCCTTCTATTGACATGGACACTGACACTGACTTCGACTCGAGCTCCGATGGCGATGACGAGGGCGATGCTGATTTAGACCTACCTTTTGCTGATTAGGGACACTGGACAGCAATATATTTTCTTAGTTTTATGTTTATCATGTCATTTCATAGTTGAGACTTGGAGCCTTTGGGCATTTTGGTTATAATTATCAGACTCTTATATGATATGTATGCACATTGATAATGAAAAGCATTTGAATTCTGTTAATTTGTTTGTCGATTCTCATGTGAAATCTCAATTCAAGTCTAATGATATATAATAAGCTTATACAATGTCTAGAATGAATGCTTTATTAATGTTATGCTATGAACATTTGAAATTTCTCTATATTTTTAAAAATTTCCCTATTTTTTTATCAGCCGTCCCTTGTCGTCCCCTAAAAAATGACCCAAAAGTACCCCTGTACCAAAAACTCGTCCCGGCGTACCGGGTTCTCGCCGTCCCCGAAACCCCGTGGAGAATAGATCATATCATGGGGCATATGCATAAATCTGGGAAACATCATAAGCATTGTATTTTATTACCGAATTCATATTGCATAGTTTATGTAAAAATATTGATATGAGATAATGTTAAGCTGAGTCGATAAAAGTCTGGAGTTTCTAAAGCCTCTAATGTTAACATAGCTGAACCCGATATCAAATATTTATCTAGCAACATTATAAATAGTATCAAATATTTAAAAGTCTGGAGTTTCTAAAGCCTCTAATGTTAACATAGCTGAACCCGTTATCAAATATTTATCTAGCAACAATAGAAACAATATCAAATATTTAAAAGTCTGGAGTTTATGTATAGAAACGGTATAAAATATTTATTTAATGGCCTCTAATTGTTTTTGCCTAGGCAGAGTTTAGAAATGTTTTGCCCTGATTTTAATTTGACTGTCAAAATTTTCATGAAAATGTTCAAAAAAAAAAAAAGGTTTTGTCTATTTTTCTACATTTTTTTTAATTTTTTTTTCAAATCTGATTTTTTCCCGATTTTTCAAAAAATCCTGATTTTTTGGTTTGCCGATTTTTTCCCCAGACGATTTTTACTGCTATGGCTCAGACGACTCCCAGGTAGCTAGCATTGTTGGTGGAACATTTTGAAGACTAGAGATATAGCAAACAAAGGCACGTGAGCAGCCCTATGTCAGCGATTCTCATCCATACAAGCAGGCGTGCACCAACATAAGTTCGTGTCACCTCATAGCCGTGATCTGGAGTATCTCGGGCATACAGTTACCATCTCCGGCTATCTCGAAGTTGAACGATCATACATTATGAGGCTGCACCGAACATAGTAAGGAGCGACATCTGAAGAAACTTCATATTCAGGCACGTAGGGAGATATCACTTGTGAGTGTATTTTTGCAGCTTCTACATCAAGTCGAGCTTGTTCCTGGCCACGAATTGTTGGCATTCCTATGCGCACAATTCCACGTCTCAATATGTCCATTATAGGAATGCATTTGCTGTTCAAACTGGGTTATGATCATCACAAGCTCGTATTCGGATTGTATTGTTAATTTTGTATCTGGTATTGAACTGAGATTGATACTACTATTCTGATTTATTTGGATAAAGTGGTAATAATTATTGGATCTGTGCGTAAATTCAGGAGATTTGTGTTTGACTGCAAAGAGTTATCTCTTGTGATTTATCCGCAAAAAGATTATTTATTGTCGTGGGCTTCTCACATCATTGTATTGTGGTTTATCGTAATTGTTAAAATATAAATCTAGGAGCCATCTCTCGAGCAACGCCCTATAGCTTACACTTTGTGATGGCTACCAAAGATTGGCCAATAGAATAACCTCTTGCCTAGTACCAAGGCCCTATGGTTTGCAATCTATGATAATTACCAGTGGTATTTCGTAACCATTGAAAAAAAAATTTCTACTCAAGGTATTTTATTGCCTTCATGAGTTCTCCAAGTGCAATAATGTAATGGTTCTCATTAGTCCACGCCTAGAGGACAATTAGGCAAGCACACCAAACTAGAACGGAAGTATTTGTTAAGAGTATGGTTCTTTTCCAAGTTTCTAAGATAAAAAGAAAAATGCTTTGAAATTTGAGAACATGTCCAAAGATATATAAGAGTTGATAAGCTAACTTATCTAGTGCTTGCAAAGTTACTTCTCCAAATGTTTTTTCAAAAATGCAAATAGATTTTTTTGGGTCTATTTGGAGAGACTAAATGTGAACTAATATGAATGTTTTTCTTTAATGCAACAATGTTCTGTATGACAAGTATGGACACAAGTTTCATATTTTTTATCAAATAATGAACAGGGGCCCAAGACCTAATGATTAATGGTTGGATAGGTGCCAAAATTTACAAGACTAGAAATTAAAAGTGCTTAAGTATAAAGTATTGAGTGGATTACTCCTCCATTAGAGCTCATCAATCAAGATAAAACTAAAGAAGCTATGGCTCATAGACATTACTTGTGTTAAAGGACATCAAGAAGAAACAATGTTGTGCACCTTTCTACAGTGAGAGATAAATAAAACCTTTTAGGGGTGCATAAAAAGCAGATTGTAAGGGACTCTTTGTGTGCCGTGCTATGGAAAACAACACTAGGATAAAAAGTCTGGATAGTTGGAGACCAGAAGAGACAAATGCCAAACTATGCAAATTTTTTGCATACAAAAGACTTGAATCAGATTTTTAGAGAGAATAATATTCTTCTTTGCAGTTACAAAAACTTGATACTTTAAGGATAGACCTGCCAAACACAATCATGTCCAGAATAACTTCTAAAAGGATGTTGAATCATTCCAAATTGATACAAAAGTAGAGATGCTACCTCTATTTGTTTATGGGAAGATGATTTCTCAAATGTAGCACCTCTGTTTTTGTTTTAAGTAAAATAGACACATGGCTTTAGAAAAGAATGTAATCATATCAAAAACATGTCAATATCTAATTGTACCACTGAGTCCTAACCATGTAACCAACCATGTGAGAGGATGCATCCATCTGGAAAACCAAGCTGTTTGTCACTTATTCAACACAATCTTTTAAAAGTTTAGTCGTTTTGTGTCACACCAATCCCTTACCTTGTGATATTTGGTCTTTAAAGTACAAAACTGTGAAGAAATAGGTTTGTGAAGAAGAATGTAATAAGTTTAGCATATGAAGATGGTCTGATCTCTACTATTCACTCTATGTGAAAATGGCCTGGCAAGCATTACATTTACAGCATCAGCAGTAGTTATAGTTTAATAATTCTGTTGGAAAAGTTGCCACAAAAATAACCTCAACAACAAGAAAAATAAATAAACATAAATTTAAAACCACCATATAATTCATTTCACAGTTCAAAATATCTCTATGTGAATAAACAAATAGGGATCTAACAGTACGTATTACAATAATATCATATATGAAAACAGACATAGATAAAACCACAGAACCAATGCCATTTATTTAACAACAGGATTGGTTTCGAATGAAATAAAACACAACAAAAATGATCCGGCCGCAAACAGATTCCCAAAAAAAAAAAATACCACTGAAACCATGGCAAGTGACTTACCTCAAGAGTCTGCGCAAATTGTGTTGTGCTGTTATCAATGCCGATGAGAAAAAGTGGGCAGAGTTTGCAAGAAAAAATATTATGAAACCCTACCAAAGCACTTTGTTTTTTAAATGAGACAAACCAATAACCACTCTCCCTACACCTGCTGCTTCAATCCGGTCACAGTAAGCGAAAAGTAGATGTACAAATATCGGGGTTTAAGAGCAACTAGATTCTTGAGATCCAAACAAATTTTTTGCAGCCTTTTAAACAAAAATATTGGTTGCAAGTTAAAATTTGTTTTCAGTCGTGGGGCGAGGAATGTTCCATCTGCTTGAAAGTTTTTTTTTTTTAAAGAGAAGTGAGACTTTGATTTAGAAAAAGAAAGATTAGAGTAGTCGAACCCTAGTTGAATCTTTAGTTTATTTTATTTATAAAGGTTTATTCTTTATTATGGATTTTGATCAAAGCTTTTGGTAGAAATGGATATACATATTTTAAATATGGTAGATATGGATAAACAATATGTAGTTAATTAATTATTATCAGTATTTTAGGATAAATGATAATTATGTTTTTATCATGATTTGTGTAAAAAAGATGTATTCTATTTTTTTTATTATTATTTGAGATTTTTCATTTGTATTTCTTACTTTTCAAATTGTCTCAAATTCTATCAGTTTAAAATTTTTGAAGTGGAATTGGATCTTAACTATCATCACAAATCGATAGGATAAGAGTTTCTCATCTACTAATTTGATTGTTTAACTCAAATATTAGCACTTGCACTAATAGAAGGTATAATGGATTTGTCATAGGTAAAGTCATGTTAAGAATTATATGGGTTATTGTAATGGTGAAAATTGCATACCTATGCCCTTTTCCCTTCTATTTTGGGCCTACTTTGATAGAGTGCTTTAAATGTAATAATTAATTTACAAATGGCATATATTTGCATGAATTTAGCTCATGACATCACATATTTTGACTCATGTCATCATTAACCCCTAGATTTGCATTACTTATCCTTAGACACAATATTCATCTTCTTGGATCACATATGTGGGTGTGGACTTGATCTAGATCATTTCTACAAGCACGAATCTACCCCACATAATTTTACAATTCAAATATTTAAGATTTTGTCTTGTTCACCATTTTTGATGGAGGAGCTTCTAAGAGTCATAACTTTTGACTTGGAAGTTTGTTTGGGCTCAAATTTTATGAGGAGATGTGTTATGAGGAGTTGTTTGGATTGTTGATCAAACTTGGTCCAATTGGTGGCTGTTTCGACACTATATTCGAAGCCAAAATCTTCCATCTAGGCCCTCAAAATCAATTTTTACTATATTTTTTTTTAGTTTTTAGATAGTTATTTTTAATAATTTGGACTCACATTTCTAATTTGAATTGTAAGTTGATATTTAGTGTCACCATAGAGGTAGAAATATATTTTAAAATATCTGAGCTTAAAGGGAGAGGCATGTGAAATTACCAAAAATGGCAAAGTATGATGCTTGTCAAAAATTTCCAAAAATGGTAATTTTGGGGTTTTTTCGGTTTTTCATATATAAGACTATTTTCTTTTATTGTAGAGACAGAGGATTAATACAAAAATGTGGATTTGAATCAATTCTCTATGCACTGATTTTATTTTAGTAAGATAGTGTTAATGGCTTGTTTGGTTGCATCATTTGGTATCAGAGTAGGAAAATGGTTAGGAGAGGAAGAGGAAGAGGTCTTACCAGATGCATAAAGATATGAAAAACCTACAGCGATAAGTAGTAAATCTTATGAGCATCATGGAAAATCGAGGAATGAGGTAAAGAGGGGATGATTCTAATGAAGATATAAACCAAGGAGGTGTAGATCAATATGTAGAAGTTGAAGAGGAATCATTAGATTGCATGAATTTTGAAGAGAGAATACTCATAGCCAGCATGAACTAACATAGCACATGTTTTATTGATTTATGTGTTTGATTGTTGCATTTAAGAACATTTGTTCACTCTTTTAAAATCATGTTGAAGATAACTTACGGCTTATACAAGATTTTTTATAAAATAATTATGAGAGCATCATAAGAGATTTATCAAAGTATTACATCAAAGCACATCATTTTAGGTATGTTACAAACTTTTTTGTTGTCTTTTATGTTCACTTTAATCCTTAAAACCAGTTTATTATGGATCTAATTGAGGAGAACTTCACCCTCATAGTTTGATAAATTTCCCAAAGGTGTTCTTAAATACCACATGTCCTTACACACATTTAGATAGACAAAAATCAAGGCAAGTGAGTCCCAATAATTTATTGCAAAGATGGTTGTCGTTGCATCAAAAGATCAACCTGTTAATTCCTGATACAACTGCTAGAGTTAATGAATCCACAGAAGGTGGTTAAGCCATGTCATAAACCCAAGTGTTGTGTTGCGTAGCTCAAGAAGACCAAGGGTGCACACCTTGCAACAAACTCCCTAGTGCAAGCAAGGGGTTCAAACCCATGACCCAGGCTCTGATACCGATTGTTGAATACACAAGACAACTAAGAGGTGGGTGAATCATTTGTACATTAAAAAATCAAAACCCTCCTTAACATTTAGATCCACATCAACTTAATTAGCCTTTAATCTATTCGAATGATTTAGCATGAAAGCAAATAACAGAAACTGAAACACATCAACACCATGCACAGTAGAACACTGGATTTACATGGAAAACCCAAGAAGGGAAAAACCACAGTGAGGATTAGCTCATAATATAGGATAATTGCAACATCAAATATAATAGGCTCACTATCGGGGGGCTCACTTTCCAAAAGAAAGAAGGGCTCACTACTATAATACAGACAAAAAGAAAGAAGAATGTTACAATGAGAAATTTATCTCAATGCAACAAAAAATTCCACCACAACATCACCAACACATTCACAACCTTTCTAAATATTGTAGACACCTTTTGCTCACTGCTTCTAATAGTCTAAGTCATTGAAGAGCTCACACTACACTTCACAAATTTTCACTTCACACCTCTACAATTTGCATCACACACATACACTACACTTGAGCACAATTTGGAATATTCCACAAAAATCTTGAAATCCAACAAATTCCTTCACAATGACTTTCACATGAATAACAAACTCATCTTGTACACCCAATTAACCTTCACATATTGCAATTCGATAAATCAACTTGCAAAGCACCAAACCTCGAACAACTTCAACCGAAGGTAGATATGAACCTTATCAACACACTTCCAAAATCGCAAGACTAGAAACCAAACTATATAGAAATGCAGAGAAAAACCATTTCTCCTAGACACCACTGCAATACATAATTCACACACCGATGAACACAACTTTCTCTACCCAATGATCTAGACCCATAAACTCTAGATATAACACCTATGAACACCTCTAATCAAAATATTTGAACCACATAAGCAGATCTTCAACACAGAAGAAATGCGGAGCAAAACCAAAACACCACTCACTGTGCCAGAACACCTCTACAACACATTGTTTCCTCTTTTATTTAAATTTTCTCAAAAGCACTTGGAAACCAAGCACCACAAACACATTCTCATCATCTTCAACATTTCATCAACACCACCAAACCTACTGCAACACAGCAACTCAACCATACACATGCTTATCAAAGAAACACTAGAGGTTGACACTAGTAACACTTACTAATGACAATGTAATGAAACTAATCAAAGCATCATCACAACTTATCAACTATCAATAGACTTCCAACAATCACCAAAATAACCAATTGACATTAATGACAATACAAACATAAGCCTATTGACATCAATGACAATACCAACTACTCATACTTGCAACATAATTCACATTCTATCACATCACATTTTTATTGTTATTAAGGACATATTTATTTGATGATTAATTGATTCATTAAGGTCTGTGTAATCAATGTTTAAAGGAAACACTAAAAATGATGGCATTGTGTTTTGCATGAAACTACAACAATTTGACAATTCATTATCTTTGTGGAATGTTCTTGATTTAAATTGATTATTGATTATACATGATATATTTGTACTTGTTTGTCCTTATGAAATAATGGATGTTTCTTAACTTATATCTAATTGATTTCTTAGTTGTTTCATATTATATTTTTTCATAACATCACAGACCAACTATCATCTATTGACATGAGGTGGATGTAGGTTAGTGTTTTGCCCTCTTGCATGTTAAGAGAGAATATCATCTGAGAGAGGAAGGTAGATGGTGACGATAAGGTGGTCAAGCCATGATAATCTAAGAATCCAAACACTTGCACAAGTTTAACTGAATAATGGATGCATTATAAGCATGTAGCTAGTTTATCTAAACACCACTATAATTTGGTCTTTTCATTTACATGCATATGCAATAATTAGTCTAATTTTGCATTTTAGCATGCTTAGCTTGAGTCGTGATTATTATTTCATGGTTTTGGCTAATAGTATTTCCAATTAAATATAATAATGATAAATATTAAATGCTTAAAATGGTTTTAAAAGTTTAAATTAAAAATAATAATATTTAGAAATTATTATTTTTTTCTAAGTGAGGGAGGTTGTGAGTTTTTTTAAGAAGGGTCAAATTTAAACTATTTTGTTTGATCTTTTTAACCTAATAGAAAGTCGGGAGGAGTGGAGTTTTAATAATAAAAAAATCTGCATTAATGATTTTTGGCCGAAGTTAGTCATTCAATTTTAAATGGAAATAAGGAGAAGGCTATAGGAAGAAGTTTGTGTCCATTTTTCTCCTTTTCAATTGTGATTTTTTCTATAGGGGTGTGGGGAAGTTTAGAATCCATTTTTGTTGTATTTTCTCCTCTTCAACAATAATTTTTGTTGCAACTAGGCATGGGGATTTGATGTGGAAGTTTGGAAGTTTGACTAGAGCAAAGTTGGTATGTGGTTGGCCTCCATTTTTTGTGTTTTGTAATCTTAGTTTAGTGTGCAAAAATAAAATAAAAATATTTTCATAAATAAATCTGCAATTGTTCATTTTTATAGACATTTTTACTAGGCAAATGATATATTTTCTTACTTCAAATGAGGATTTTTGCTTGGTTTTCCAACTAGGACAATTGCACATCACTACACCTTGTGTATGAATTTTATTTTATTTTAAATTCTCTTAAGCATCTATTTTTATGAATAATTTTACCCTATCACCCTCATAAGGAGTTGGGCTAGATGCATGTTTATTTTATATATTATTATTATTTATATGATAGTAAGCTCCCAACAATGCCTAACATTGAGGCTGGAATTATATGGTGTTTTGACAAACATTTTGGAGGTATATTTCTATGGTATTTTGTCAAGTAGATCATGCACTATATGCATGCATCGAGACTATATCTCCAAGACATTATAGTAAGTATATACATCTCATTTTTCTGAAGAATTACAATAAATAATTTATGCATTATGTGCATATATAGGAACTACAGTTCTTAAGCATTATGATAACCAATTTTATGCACTTTGTGCATACATTTTACCTCGACATAATTTTACATGATTTCTATTTTTCTATGTATATACAAATATGTGAAATTATATATATCTATATAATATGTGTATGTAATTAAAATTAAAAATCGTGTCATTTTTAGTTCTATGTATAGTAAACCATTTTCATATTTATTAAGAATGATCTTAAGATAGAAAAGATATATTTTTGTGTGTGTGTGTGTGTGCGTGTGTGCATAGATACATAGTATTTATTTTTTGTACTAATTATTATTTCCTTGCAAAACAAAAAAATTATAAACATGGATGAGCAAAAGTAGATAATATGCATATGTAAATATTTGTATTGATTTATACTTGAAAATAGTTTTTATTATAACTGCCTATTTTCAAGAACTACATATAGACAATGTATAAAATATGGAAATTTACTAAGCCAACTCAAGGATGGGGTATGCCTAGAATATGGTAGTTGATCATTTTTTAAAACTAATGTGTTGGTCTATGCTTTAAGTTTCTTTTTATGGTCATTTTAATGAGTCAAGCAAGAGATAGTAGTGACATGAATGGGTGGCCCATATTTAAATGTGATTTACAATTACAAGCTTTGGCCAAAGTGAAGATATGGTTGTACGCATTCTTAGTTCATAATACTTTCAAGATTGCATTTAGTCAAAATTCATCAGTAGCTAGAGAGTGTCTAGGGTTTGTATGACTGGCTACATGTGAGAGTGATTGTACATTGACACACTTATTGGATTTGGTTTTACTATAAATAAAATTATTTACCACCCTTGTTGAAGGGTTAGGCCACTTTGATGAGTGAGGGACCACCTAGTTTGTGGTTGGAGGTAAGGTGCTTAAATGATGCTCTCACTCCATACAACTTAACAACCATATTTCTTACAATTAGAAGAGATGAATTGAGCATGTAAAATTTATATATAATGAAAAAAAAAATTGTAAAAATAATATACCCATGTAGAGTGTTAGGACAATAGTCCTTATTCTTATTTGAATATCATTGTACCATTGCTACATGTATTAAAATGCAATATGTAATTGGTTAATGTATTTCATCTATTTCTTGAGTTATGACATTTTATGTTTTAAATTTAAAATAGAAACTGTCTTTTATGAAAATATTTAAATTATTTCTTTAATAGTGAATTATTTGTTTTAAATTTATATTTTTTTAGGAAATTTTGTCGCACATTTTTCAAAATTAGATCCACAAGTTTCACATCAATTTTGTTTGCAAGTTCATATTTGCACTCATGTAGGTGATCTAAAGTGAAAAATAGTCACCACATATTATGGGATCTTTATCTAAGGCAGTCCTAAATTTCTTGAATATTGCAAGTCAACTTCTAACATTTATCACGAGACTTCCTATCACTAAAATTTGAGTTAAGTATCACATTTAATTTATTTCAATTTCAAAATTGATTTTAATAAATTTTAATTATCAATCCTAGTTCATGTTATCTAGGTTAATTATTTTCTAGTTTCATAGGTCACATTTATTTAATTAGACAAGATAATTTTATATATAGAGGTATTCTTCCCTCATATTAGATATCAAACACTATAATATAGAAATGTAAGAGAAATTTAACTGTTGATAAAGTTCTTCTATCTTTATAATGATATCATAAGCACTATTTTTTTCATTCTAGATTGTCATCTTTGTTATATTGTGAATTTGTAAGGAAATAAAATAGCCCTACATAAATATCTAGGGTAAATAAATGTAATGAAGCAATAATATACAAATTGGTTTAGATGATAAAGTCAAGATAAACACATGTGCAATGAAAAATAATAAAATAATAAATGTAAAAGCATACATTGAAGCCATGTAGGAGACTAAAAAGACTATAAAAATGGTTGTTACCTAGAATTTGAAAATGGATCTAAGATGAACAAATTGAGATAATTATGCTCTATGAAATATGTAATTATACATGATCATGGGTCAATCTTGCACCTATGGCCTTGATCCCCATGCTTATGGTTCTAACCCAGATGGCATAGTTATGAACTTTTGGTGTGGTCCTAAACTTGTGGCATTTTGATCTTCAATATCTATAATATTTTTTTCCTAATGATTGTGCATATAACTAGAAACTTGGTAATGTTAAAGAATAATGTGAGAAGTTTCTTGATTGTAGTCAATCCATGTTAATTGATTTAATTTAATTTTGGTAGATTTGGAAGACAATAAGGAGAAAATGTAATTAACAATGGTGTGATCATGATGATCTTCTAATTACTTGAGAATTAAAACTTGATTCAATGGAATGTGATGTAAAGGATGTTGGGCTGATGTGGTGCAAGAACTACGATTCCACTATTTGTTGATGTAAAGGATGATGTGATTGATGTGGCTTGTTGTGACTAATACAAGGAACTAAGTTGTGACTATTAAACAATCCCTTGTGACATATAGATGTGGTAGGGTTTTCCTAAGGATATATGGATCTAATTGATGAATGATGGATAATTGATTGAACTGATCTAGAGTTGATGTCCTTTTATACTTGTTATGCATACACAATTTGAAAATTTTCTCATGAGAATGGATGAGTAACGAATAATTAGAAACAGGGAACTGTCTTGGTCCCATAATTAGTTTTGAAAAAAGACAAAATAATTCAAAACCACACTTGTAGTTTTAACTTAGGTCAAGACTACCTTGCAATTTTAAATCTAAAAGAGGAAGTTGTGCTCTAATATATAGAAATGTTTTGAGTAGGGTAATGTGTTACTCTTGAGGTTCAATCTAAACTAAGTTGTGGGAATTTATTTGGTTTTGTAACTATTGGTTCAAAGAAGTATGTGAATACACTTAATATTTTAATGATAGTGCTAGATTTGGCCCCCATCTTTTGTACAACTATTGGTTTTATTGAGAGTACAAATACACTCATTTTTTAATGATATGTGAAACCATAATTACCACTCTTATGCGTATGACACTCACAATATTTTTGATGAAAAACCATGTCTTTATAGCATCAATGTTTCTTATCATCAATTCTTAGAAGGAAAAATAGCCTTATAGCTTGTAATGCAACAACTATTATGTGCGTACAATAAGATATATATTTGAATAAAAATTTTGACCAACTTTAGTGAACATCATAAGTGAAAACAATTACTTCATTGTGACATAAACTTATGACTACTAAGTGGATGGCAATGCCTTATCATTTTCTAGATATGGAAGCATATACTATATGCTTAGGAGTAGCAATTTTTTACAACATTTATAGTACTCTCATCTCTAGAGTTTATAGTTCTTTATCGACCATGAGCCTTTATGGTTGTCTCTTGGTGTATTTTAAATTAAAAGAACTTAAACCACCAACATTTCATGGTCAACATGCTAATACTTTACATTAAAGTTAGTCTTACCATAAAATGTTAAGACACATTTTGATGTTTATGGCAAATGTTTTAGACTAAGATAATGAAGGAATCATTATGGAACATAGATACTATGTATAGTTGAATTCTTCATGAATTGTAACAAAGTTGTGAATGAAAATAGAGAGGACATGCACATATTTTCAATAGTGTACCAAGCTAGTGGTGGTTCTTTTCCATTACATTATTTCTTATGTTTAGATAGGGGCATGGTAGTCCCATTGAAGTTACATTTACTCTATCCTTCTAGTCACTATGCCTACTAGTTGCACATAATTTGCTAACTAACATAATTACTTAATTGTTAACATGTTGAAAACTTGACTGTGACAAACTAACCATGACTAAACTCATATTAATTGTATTATATCAACTTAAATGTGACTGCATTATCAAATTTAAATTATGTGAAATCAATTTATCTGCGTGCATAGAATTTATATTATAAATATTTGATGTAGGATATTGGATACATGTGCATGCATACTTGTGAAGCAAGAATACAACAATCATGGTTAAAGGAATACAATAAGTATGGAGCATGGACAACAAACAAAGGAGAGCAATAGGTCAATCGAAAACCTAGAAACTTCAAAAGTCGATTTCTATCCTTTTCCTCCCTAGAATTTTGTCCTTGTTCTCCCTTATTGGCATAAATTAGTAGTCACTCAAACCACATATCTTATTTAATGAATCCTATCAGAACTTGAATTAAAAATCTAAATTTATTTTAGATATGGATTTTTATAGAAGTTTTTATTGTTTTACATTTTTTAATTATAGGAGTTCAAAGTTTTCTAGATCATAATTTGAACACAATATGTTAATTTTGTAAGGAAACTTGCAGCCATTATATGACAATTTCCACATAACCTAAAAGAGCTAACAATGCAAATAAGTGCTCAGAATCCACATACAAGAGAAAATAAAACATACCCATCAAAGATGACACAAGATATACCCTAAAAAAACCCTCAAGAGAGAAAAGCCCAGCCTCCAAAAGCATCCATACTCCATCATATTAATCATCCATGAAGCAAACACGAAAGTTACAATGAACACTTCTGAAGTATCAAGTTCTCCAATGCATTCCCATGTGTCCAAGCATGAATCCACACATCCCATGCCATGCTTCACAAATGCACTACACAAGAAGACTCAATAATGATAGCCAAATCACTCTGCCAACCTAAACCAATGCACATATGTTTTCTTTTATAGACACAAGCTTGCACATAATATAACTAGTGGTAAGGTGAAACCATGTACCACAAAACCATGTGAATACAAAACCACTAACCTCTTATTTAATATCGGGTACTAAGACATCACATTATTTAATATTTCCCCAATATTAAATTATTATTACATGTCTCCCACACAATAAATAATAATACAATGTTACAATACAACATCAAGTGGACCCAAAATAATTACCTAGTGTGATTAATAACACCACCAAGGTGTATCATACGTAAATAATTATTTAATTACAAAAATATAATAAATCATTTTATGCAATGGTGTACAACACCATATCCCAATGTTATCCTACTTGGTGTATACATTGCATAAGGGATCAATACATGAAATACATCATCATATCCATACATGAAACCATGTGAAATTTGTAACATTGTCTCGTGCTCCATCAAGATACCTGCAATAAGAACAAAGTGACCACCATCTCAAGCAAGAACTCCTCTCATCCTCCAACATGCCACCTATGGAAGAAAAGGAACATGCCAAGGTGAAGATGCACCAATCCATGAGCACAAGCATCAAATCCAAGTGATAACAGAGGCTCTAACCAAGTTGTTGTCAACTAAAAAACCCACACAATCATAAATAGCATCCACCACACATGCTAATACATCGAACCATCCATATCTCCAAGGTATCAATACATCAATAAACTCATGCCAAGAACATATGCAGCCTATAAATTGCAACCACAAGCTCCATGTATAAAAATTATCAATGAAGTACATACATATCCAAGAACTCCCACTGCATAGGTAATTTATAAGCATATCAAGTCTACCAATCAACACTATACATCAAGGTGTGATAAGTAAATGAAATCATGAAGTACCAAGAACAATATCAATGATCCACACATGCAACCCAAAGAGTTGCATTTAATCTCTCACATGTTGCCACCATCCTCCCAAAAATATGAACATCCAAGGAAGGAACCATGAAGAGAGAAACTTGTAAACCATGATATCCTTCTATCAACACCTCAAAAAGTGTACTATTGTGTCAAGTATGATCTCCTAACAACCCCAAATGAAAAGCCTCAACAACATCCATAACACCCAATCTCATAGATCAAGTACAACATATGAATCAATGTAATAATGCCAACATGGATGTAAGCCTCTCTAATCAAGAAGATCAAACTCATAGTAACCATCCCCATAACTAGAAATCAGCCCATAAACCATCCAACAATTTTCATCAAAGAATGATATCATAAACTCAAATGCACAAGGAGATAACCATGCCATAACATCCCTCAAAATGAATCCTCCAAAACTAACTAGCCATAGCTCAAGATCCATATCTATGAAAGATAAAGCATATGAACTCATGATAAATAATCCTAAAATGAGTATCTGTAATCAGCCACCATGAATCAACTCAATTCCATGACAAATCAAAGCATAAAACATAACACATCTTAAAGATATAATGGGAAAATGCCTCTCAAATCATAAGTTGTCGAGTAGACCAAGAGTGGGGAATAAGAATGCTCCTCCAAGATAACCAAGTCATCATGACTCAATCCAAGAACAATCTCCTCTATCAATCTATAATAAACTCATGTCCATATCCAGGTGAAAGTCCCTTGGTCTTTCTGCTAAAAACTCCAAAGAGTAATCATCTTAAGCAAATGTATCTAATCACAAGATAACTACAATCATCACCTAAGTCTCCAAGTATCCATGAGTACTTGTAATCAATCAATCCATGCCAAACTCCAAATGCAACATAGCATCATCATGAAGTAATCAAGAAAATGACCAGTGTACCCAATACAAAGAGAACTACCCATGATCAATGTCAAAACTCCAATCATGAATCAGGAACATAAACACGACATCCATGATCTAACCATCTCCTCCTAGGAGATAATATGCACTATAACATATATATAAACATCTTGATCTCAAGAGAACAATTACCATGCCAAACTCTAAGCGTGCATCGAGAGTAAACCATGACATAATAGCAAACACTCTAAAATAAGAAAATATATGCCCAATTGCATGAAGATAAACATACCAAATGATGCATCCACGTCACTACCAAAAACTCCCATTGAACCGTGGTACGAGATACACATGGCATCATGACAACTATCCTCTCCATGAAGATAATCTAGATCTACACACACTCAACTGCAATATCAGTAACATACAAGTGAAACCAAGATCTCCAAGCCAAGAAGAAACATTAAACTGCCAAAAAACCATCATAAACATATCCATCGCCACCAAACCATCACTGTAAAAAATATCCCACTGAAAGTGTAACCAATGAATGTAACAAGTTATCATGACATCGTGATAATAATATCATAATGAAGATCAACCAAGAGTGCCCTCACACAATCAAAGAACTCAAATGCAACATGAGCTCCCCAATAAGAAAGCAAAGTAAACCATGATCCTCATACCAAGAAGATACACCACCACAACCTAAATCAAGATCTAATCCAACACCACCACAATGCACCTGCATAAACCATCATGACATGCCAAAGTATCTAAAGCACAAGAAATGTTCATGACACCATGATCACCACCAAATGTACCAACAACTCAACCCAACCGTGTCCACATATTTGTATAACATAGTCAACTAAATAGGCCTCACATCATGCTTGCACCTGGTAATACCATCTCACCTCCTCAACATGACATCAAAACCAGCAAACCAAGTGACTAAACTAATCCACCCAAATTGAAAATGCATCAACACTGAAATATCTATGAGAATAGACAACCCATGTGTTGTGCCTATAGCACACACGCCCCGTTCAAAACAAGGACCCTCTCTTTTTGCTTCACCGGGTTGCTTTTGTCATCGCCCCATTTTGTGTTCCCCCTATTTAATTTTACATCCTATGTGGTCAAGGAATCTTAGAAGAATCATCTTGAGTTGATCAAATTATTCTACCCTCAAATTTTCAAAGTCTTAGACCTTTGCGAAACTTCGTTGGCTGTTTTCCTTCAATGTTTAAACTGACGTCTTTCGGGCAATGCGGGTCCACCCCTACGGACTGCCCTGTGCGGGTTTCCCTTGCATCTCCATCATTTTGAACGACTTTCCCTAATGTCCTCCAACCTTGCGGGACCCGCAACATGGTTTTCTCTTTTCACTATCGATTGTTCCAAACGGCTAACTCTTGATCGACATCCGCTTCACGGACTCCGATGTTCCCACTGTTGTTTTTGAAATGACCGTCACCAGTCACAACCACCGTCATATCCACATTTATGAGGAGCATTAAATGATGAAAACTCTATAAATAACCCAGTTTGAGCTATCATTTTCACTTGTTGACTTTTGGAAAACTTGTCAAAGCTCATAGATTTAGCTGCCCCCGCACCCACATCCTATTGTAGTCGTTCGAATTTATCGATTGTTGGGGATTGTCATCCTTCATGTGGATTGCTAAGGTAGGGTCTTTCCCACTATTTAGTTGTAGGGTTTCTTTCGAATTTTTGCAAAATTACCAATTCTTTTCTAAGAGAAGAAACCTTAGATTGATAGAATGGCCCTGGGTGCACAAAACCCACGTTTTAAAATTTAAAAAAACCTCAAAGTGCATCCGCTAGAGTCCGATGAAACTTCAACTCCCGATCGCAGTTCTTGAACTAGGGCGTTCATGCCCTACGGGCCCAACGCCTTCCCACTATTGTTGCTTCCCTTTGAAAACATTTGAGCTTCACTAGGACAACGAACATCTTTGTCAAGCCTGCATCCATGGGAGGCCCCCTTCACTTGGCCATTGTGTGAACTTCACCAAATTTGCAAGTCCTGAAGGTTTGATCTTCCGACCCTCTTAGGTCCACAAGTGCAAACCTCCACCTACAAAATGCCTCTAAAACTCTATCACTCCAAAACGACCATTTGACTGCATCCTCCCAGCAGGCAGGTTCCGCAGCAGTCACTGTCGGTCGGACTTGTTTGAGCTAAAACTGTCAAAGTCTAGAACCCATTGCGAGGTTTTCCTTGTGGACCTCCATTTGTGGGTTTTGATCTAGGCTCTATTGTTTTCAATGGTCGTCTGATCGCGTCCTTTTTCTCGTCGGACCCCATGTTCCTGACCGTCGTCTGAACTCTCGACTGAGGGAAAACCTTCTTGCAAACCACCATCCGCGGACTTACATCCTACTCTCATCATGCCAAACATTGGATGGCTTACGTCTGCCCACTACGTGGGATCTGACCCTGCCATTTCCCTTTGACTGTCCATGCACAAACAATTAAGCATGTACTTACCTCTTACAGACCTAATAGTGCAGACCTCTTTGACCAGACTTTCATCTCGCCTGCGCCATTTCAAACGGTCGACACCCAACGTGCACCTTTCGACCTGCAGTGGCTTGAGCTTTGAATGAACTATGTTTCCATCCTCTGAGACCATGGGTCTTGCATGGTGGGACGCCGCCTTTCCAGTGTCATTCTCAAAGACAGAGCCTCAAGTAGCCAAGCTACCCTCTGCTTTTGCATGCCTAAATGATGATCCCAATGCCTCCTAAGTTTCAAAGTGATCTCAACCCATGTGCTAAAATTGCTTGACCTCCTTAGTGGACCCCAACTAATGATCAAATCTTGGTGTGGTTGGAGCCATGCAGACCGTCATGCCCTGATTATTGTTTGTTCACTACTGCCTTTAGAATGATTGCCATCCTAGGGAAGTCCACATCCCTGGACCCGCTTTGCCATAACTTCCCCAAACGAACGACTAATGGTGGTCTGGAAGAAATTTTAAAATATTTAAGTGATGAATCATCTGATCTAATGCTATTTTGCAAGGTTTTGGCTAACCTTCCTCATGTTTTATGCTTGAATTTTCTTACTGCTCCTTTGTCTGCAGGATATATGGAACCAGTTGCAGGACTTGCAAAGGCGACTATAGAGAAAGACAAAGGAAAGAAAATTTCCAAAGCACCCAGGGGTAAAGAGGATAAAGACAAAATGAGGTACAAGTTCCAAGGGGAACCTCTCAACTCTAGGGTCACCACGGATTGGAAGGAGATCTCAAATACTAATCTGGGACATATCGATATCGATGAATTCAAGCAAAGGGTCTGGATCAACCCCATGATAGAAAATTCTAGAAGGATCAGAAGCAGTGGATTGGCCAAAGTTGTTGGATTCCCACCTACCCTCATATCTCTTGTGCTTGTAATGGTTTGCAGGGAGGCATATCAGGAGGACACAAAAGGAATAATAGATAGGGATGGAAATGTATTAGTTGATCTATCTACCAAGTCAATAGGGAAGACCTTCCACATCCCTACCTTCAATGAGATGGAGGAAACATCCAAAGAATATGGTAAGCAGATGTGGGATGTTGATCCCCTCAAGTGCAAGAAGCTCATCAATCAATATTGGCTGAAGGAGAAGAGGGGCAGTGCAAATAAAGTGCCCCAAGAGCTCTTCCGAAGTAATTTCTATAAGGATTACCATGACTTGGTAACCCTATTGAGCAAAGCCATGGGCCTTCCGACCGCAACATTCTTTTAGGAGTGGATGCTATACTTTGTAGAAGAAATAATCCAAGGGGAAACAAAATTCTATTGGGATGGAATGATTAGTTATTGCTTGCACGAGCAATTTGTGGTTGTAAAGAAGAATTCATAATTCTATATGACATCATACTAGTCTATTTGCTCACCGACTGTGCTTAATACAAGAGACTATTCGTGGCATCAAGTCTAACTCTAGGAAGGGAGCTAAAAGTATATGACAAATACCCTCAACTCCAATACAAGAATTTTAAGGACTATTACAAAGTCAATGATTCCTTCATCAAGCATATCATCAGGCTGCTTGGAGGTGATTTTGAAAGAAGGGTCTCATATAGTGCTAAAAATTTCATCTATCGGTTCGACTTTCTATTCATCCAGTTTCCAAAGTTTACATACATCTGAACTGAGGGTTTCTCAGAGAAATCATATAAGCTGCCCCAGTACCCAAATGATCGGTTGATACTACTTGAGCTCTCCCAACAACTGCAACATGCACACACCCTCCTAAGTATCAAGCATAGAGAGGGGATCCCTTAACCCCTCATGTTTGTTCGAGGTATGTATGAACTTCACACATCCCAATGTGCAAAATACTCCAGGAGCTAAATGAATACAACTTGGAGATTTATACCGCCAGACAACGAATGGACCCATACAACAAGCTCAACAAGATGGTTGGGATCGAATGCGCCCATCTACATAATGTAGAGGACTTTTGGGCCAACTGCATAGATGATAGGGAGGTGTGTATGTAGCACTGCATGCGCCTGATGATATACTTTGTAAAAATAGTGAAGTTTTTTCCAGTCTCGAATCAAGTATTCAAAGATGAGAATATTGTGGTAGATCTGAGGCATAATGCCATTGCTAATTTATTGTTGTCGCTGATCGACTGGGGTGAGAAAGAGGTCGACGATCTCGATATTTTGACAAATCCTATTGAGGCAAGAATAAAATAGTGGATTGATGAGCAAGTTTCTCAATTTAAGCTACAAGGAGTAACCCTAACATACACAAAACTCAAGGATCCACATGAGAGTGAAACTGATGGTGCCTCTACCACTGCTACCCTAGTCGGGGGGGCTTCGGTGTCTCCTCCCACTACACGGTCCAAGAAGAGAAAAGAGGTAGTTGAGCACCAACTGCTGATGGTGTTTTCTCACAACAACAACTCAGCAGAATATGATATCCTATCTCTCTTGAAAGGAAAATATCTATGGGAAAAGAGATAACCCTAAGGTCTCTAATGTCAGGTCTTGACAATGCAACAAAACAACTCAGTGATAAATGTGAAAATGTTGGTAATCACAATGGGACCTTACTACGAGCAAACACTGGACTTCAAATTTATCAGATCTAAACAATAAATTGATACTTTGAAACTTGATTGGAACCTTGATAATAAAGAAACAACAAAAGATAAAGGTTTCAGAGATAATTCTAAGACTACTTCTAACCCTAAGATTTAAAATGCCAAAAGATAAAATGTTCAAAATGGACCGATCTCTCATAAACTACTTTCTGCTTGACCGAGATGAATCTGTAATTTCACAAAAATAGTGAAATCTTCTAAGGTATCTAAGATTTTCAAATCATAAAAATTCATTCAACCAATCCTATTGCAATTGAGATGAACAAACCCTTATAACTAAACTAAGCACAATTTTAAGTCCAGGCTAACTTTGCAAAGCAGCTAACAATCAGCTAACTATGAAAAGTATGGACTAGAGATCGTTGCAAACATTCCAAACATGAAACCCTAAGAATTTCCAAACCATTGAACCATAAACTTATAAGAAATTTCAAAGATAGAATAACAAGAACCATGCCAGATAAAATTCCACAAGATAGATACCAAACATGATATCTTTCTTATATTAAATCATCCAAAATAGCAACAACTCCAGTTTTATGTTACAACACTTGCTTGAGAATAAACCATAAGTCACTCTAATATCACTTATCTATTTTATTCCTATGCTCATCTACCTATTTGTCTATCTCCCTTAAAATGAGGCAACATTCCTGTTTTATAGAGAATCCCTAAGATAGGTCGGCCCAAAAGATAATTTTACAATAAACATATGACCTACAAGAGGTCGGCCTCAAAGATATTCGAACACATGAAATGTGCCATTGGTACCAATTTCATCCAAAACCGCCAAGATGCCCCAAGAGGTCGGCCCAATACATGTGAATAATGGGAAGCACAAATCTCAATGTAGCCCTATATAGCTACTCCCCATCCTTATCTTTAGCTCGATCTTGTTCACCATGTATGGCCAACAAAACCCTATCCAGCTCAACAACAGGTGGCACAGGCAAAACCCTAACCCTTCTCTCAAGGGACTTGATATCATCTCTTACCAGCCTAACTGCACCATCCCAGTCCGCCTTATTAGTCAAGTATCTATCCATGACTGTAATATATGTTGCAACATCATCCAACTGATGCCCAGTAACTGGTCCTTCACTGATTGGAGAATAAACATCTCTCCACCACCTCCTAAGCTGCTCCAAATTGAGATGCTTCAGAGAAAACTTCTTCCTTGCAGTCATGACCTCAAAGAATGAAATACATTTCTCATAGATACTGGTTAGAGCATCGTCAATCTACCATACCTGCTTATGGATTCTTTTCAAGGCCTTCTGCCTCATTTGTAGGATTTCAAACCATTCCCAAGGTTCAGAAACTCTTGGAAAAGGAAGAATCCAACACTTTACCAATTTATCTTCAATGAATCCCATGATTTTTATGGCTTTCTATAGTAGGAAGTCAGTATCCACATTATCCTGAGCTAATGCAACCTTTAACCAATCCACCGACCTCATTGCATCTCCTCCAATTGACAATATGCTCTTAATAGCATCATCTCCTTTGTTTTGAGCACTCTACAACTAGGCAATTGTAGCATGTGTGGTGCCCTTCATCTTCTCAAGTTCAGAGATTGTCTCTTGAGGAAAGAAACCCGCAACAGAGGTGGAAGAGCCAATAGCTTGCAAGGGTTTCGTCAAATCTTGCAAGTATTTATTCAGTTTCTCATTCTCCCTCTCTAGCTCATGCCTAGTCTGCACAACTTTCTTCAACCTGCCCACAATCACATCACTGGAGCCTTCATATTCTTCAATATCCTGCTCCACAGTAGCATGCCCTAAGTCAACAGTTTGCACATGATAGTCTTGGGCAGTCACATTGTCTCTATCTTTTCTTGGAGTATGGGTACCAATGTGAGCCACTCTGTTACCTGACCCATCTCTCTCAATCCAAGACACAATCCTGGATTTCTTCTTAGTTCTTTCCTTTTCCACATTAGCCATGAGAACATCCCAATTAGGAGGAGCATCTTCTACTATCACCATTTTAATCTTCAACTCCTTCTCAAGCCAATCTAGAATAGTGGAGCTAGCAGGCACTGTATTTTGCCTATCTTGCTCCTGTTCCTATTGATCACCATTTGCATCCTTTTCAACACTTGGCATATTAGGAGTATCCACGGTTTGATTCTCTTTCTCTTTTACTTGTTCTTCCACCACCACCTATACTGGTGAAGGGGACCTAGTTGGTATTTCTTCCTCCTTTTGAGAGACTTGTCCACTTGTTCCTTTGTAGGTGAATCTGCATGTGATACCAAGGGAGATGGTATTACTTTGTCAATTTCTGCCTCTGCATTATAGAAGTCTCCCTCTTGAAACTTTTCCTCACCCAAATCCTTAGGATCTTCATCCTTATTTGGTTCCTCCTATATGTTACTAGCATCCTGAGGAATGGAGACACCCACCTGTTCAACAATAGGAATACTCACTGAAACATTCTCCTTTGTTGCAGTATCCCTTGGGGAAGGAGTCCTTGATCTCCTCATGTATACTTGTGTCTTTTCCCCTAAGCTCTCTACCTCTACCATTGGTGGCTCACTCTCCTTATCAGCTTTAGGAGCCTCCTCCACCTTCTATGATAGTTTAGTAATCCTTCTTCTCTTTATCAATGGAGGAGCACTTTCCACCTCCTCCTCCTCTTCCTTATTATTTTCAACTTCCTTCTTAGAG